>JABMBR010001275.1:0-31006 GCA_018881525.1 Meteorus sp. PSUC_FEM 10030008
AATATATATATTAGTATGGTGCTGTAATATACTCATTATTTTTGAATGTTGACTTCAAATGATTGACTATTCATTCTTATGTGAACTCACAAAGTCTTGGCGAATATCAGAGAAATCCTTTCCATATTTATCAAGTGCCTCTTCAAAAAGATTAGCCTCTGATGCGCTCCATTCTTCCATTTCATCTCGACATAAAACAGGGCCTGTACTGGGTACCAAAGAAGACATGGCTTTAGCAACGTCATAATTATGCCGATGTAGAGTATCCATCGCATGAAACTACAAAACAAGAAGGGAGAGATTTTACTATTTATCATTCCAATACAATCCAAATTGCCGATTTCGTTGTATACTCGTGATCTTTTTTCACCCCCTTTCCTACTATTTATATCATTATTGCCGTACATACCAAAGTAATGTCTCTAGACGCAGCAGCTGCAGACATGTGTAACGATGGCTGTTTGACTGATGACGAGCAATCGAGAGCTCGGGCGAACGTGCCAACTGAACGACTAACAACTAGGAACTGATCAATTTGACGATCAGTTAAGGAGTGACGAGGAGTCCACACTAACGTCTCAAGATCTTGTAATCTTCGGGGATCAGCTTCTCGTTCCGCCGGTGTCAATGCCGCTGGTGCTATACCGTCAGCTTGATTTTTTTGTCCAATCCTTATTTCACCTAGAAAAATGTAGGCATATAGAGTAAGGTTGGTACTCTCATTATAATTTTGCTGAGCCGTTTAACAATTCACTGAACCTATTGTGATTTCATGAATTGGTTCTTCTTGCGATTGAAAATAATATGATTGAACATTCACCTTTATCAGCGAGTAATGTACGTTGAGCAGGATCGAAAACAAGACAGTAGAAGAACGAATCTTCTTTATTGAGATAGCTCAACAACGACTCAGTTTCGTTAAGCAGCGTCACGCAGCATTTCCCTCTGATGTGGGTGGCGGGCATCGTTTCGACTTGTCGCGACAGAAACAGCTCCCTATGTTTCATTTGGTGAAATTGCTTTGTGCTTAATTCGGCAACAGCGCCTGCAGTGGCAACGCCTTCCTGTACCCCTGTGTTGAACAAAAAAATAACAATATGCCATACTCAATTTTTCTGATGAAATTGTTTGGTCACATGCACCATTGACACATGCAATTTACGGGTGTGAGATATATCCAAATAAAATTGTCGTTATAATAACTTCATTTCTTTCTGAGAGATGAGAACTTTATAGTATCTACACGAACTCCAACATAAATATATACCCACATAAAATAATTCAATAATTCAAATATATACGGAATAAATACGGGTGCATTGAAAGTAGTTTTACGTCAAACACCTTAAAACAAAAACAAAAGAGACCATCTAGATTTTTATGTCTTCACAGTGAAGGTGAAATAGTAGAGAGATGATTAGATATAATTTATGTCATAAATACGTGGATAATTATGGATAATCTAATCGATTACATTACAGAATAAAACTTGACGAGTAAGATTGGGCAACATAAAATGAATGACATATACGTCCTTCCACCACAATACAACGATCTTATTCTACCACAGACAGATGAAATGAAATTCTTTTCAATCACAATGCCTCAGATTACTAAAGAATCAACACTTAATGCAGCCAGATTTTGTTAGGGATTTCATTTGAGTATGGAATTAATATGCGAAACAAGATAAGAGAATGAAGCTAATTATTAAAATGCATCATGAGTAGATGTATCATCAGTGAATCGACATTCGTAGATGATAAATATACAATGTGCATCAAATTCCATTAACATGGAAGAGATACATAAGGACAAATGGAAACGCGAAAAAAAGGATATTGAAATGTATGGCCAATCGCAAGGCTTCTGACTCAAATCTTCCAGAGAGACACCCAGCGGACAGCCAGAATTATTGTCTCTTTGGCCTTACAGTGAAACAAATTCGCCCATACTAATGGCATTCACCAAGATTACAAAGAATTTTTGGTACAATCTCGCTGCTAATGTTCAGTAGCCTTATATCATCATTGGCGGTTTTTAAAGTATTCAAATAGAGTATAATCAGAGAATCTAATAAATTCCATTCACCGACGAATCCGTGAGCGAAAAAAAGATAACAAATTGTTCAATTAGAAAAAATATTTATGTATATGAACTATTATAAAAATGATACAGTCATTCTGAAATAACTACTGTATGCAATTGAAAATAATTTTGGTGATGATCAAATCATAATTCTCGGGGCAACAAGTGTACAAGAACAATTATTATTGCCCTTGGATAAGAGAATTAATTATTCCAGTGGCATAAATAGTAATAGCAAAGCGATGCGGTTCAGATTCGTCGCCAATGGGTTGACCTTTTGATCCAATTGGTCACTCACCATGGGGCTCGTGGGCCTCCGATAGTGGGGCTTTCAGCCATCCACCCTTACCAGGCCC
The DNA here is from genome assembly GCA_018881525.1 of Meteorus sp. PSUC_FEM 10030008. Lineage (NCBI taxonomy): Eukaryota > Metazoa > Arthropoda > Insecta > Hymenoptera > Braconidae > Meteorus > Meteorus sp. PSUC_FEM 10030008. Next base: position 2,445 of record JABMBR010001275.1, read on the forward strand.
TTTGTTCATCACTTTTGGCCCAATCCCATCTTTACTAGTCATTTCCTTAGTCGGATCTGGATTCTCGAGTTTTTGACTCTGCGTACTCGCAGGGGAATCGGACCTCTGCTGCTCCACGCTTGCCACTGCAATTTTCATCACAAAAAACCCCACCCAACTATTTTTACACTTGATTCAAAAAGAAATTCATCTACCGCGAAATTAATAAAAGTAATCAGGGACGACAAATTCGTTACGCTAAACCATTTCGTATGCCTCTGTAATATACATTCGTATATGTTCTTCAATTCAACTTGGGAATTGGATTTGTCATGAAGTTAATAGTATCGTCCACTGTCATAATGGGTTGCACTTATTCAAATTCTGATTTCATAAAGAACCTCCCAATTTGTATATACTCACATATATACTCATTACATTCAAATAATAGATATACTTCGATGCCAAGTTGCGATTTTACATATAGAAGGTCAATGACATTTTAAATTTAAAGCCGGACATTCATGAATACATCAACAATGATACTATATTTTCGTTTCTCTAACTAATACCCGTTGATATGAAATTTGGCATCGAATTTCAATCTCCCGATGATAACATGACGCAACTTTCATGTATATATATGTATACATAGATGTATATGAGATTGTGTGACTCAAAACAGTCGAAATGGCGTCCGGTTTGAAAGCAAAATAACGTCGCCAAAGGCTTTGGGCATCGAGACGCCGGTCGATTCTCCAAAACAATAGAATCTTTCTCCCTTCCTCTGTAATTTTCTCATACCCTCACTCTCTCACGCTCTTGTTACCCTCCACCCTTTCTACCCTATACCATCATCTCTTTTTTTTTCCACCTTCTTTCTTTCCCAATTCCCTTTACCATCTGCCCTCTCAGTCTCTCCCTCTCTTGCGTTTCCATTCCTATCTCGAACTCGCACATATATTTTCTCTTTTATTTTTTTTTTTCATCCATGTTTTTTTCGTTCCATTCCAATCGACATAAACTCCCCGAGGTGAAATTGAACATCCAGGTCGCCACAAGTGTAACGAGTATAACGTTATTGTGTAATTTTCTAGAAAAAAAAAACACCTATCGCCTATCCATGAACGTTATTCGCGAAACAAAAAATATGCTTCATCGTGAAAGGAATGTATGCACACTGTTCATACATATAATCATGTTTATACATAACAGAGAACCGATGAGATGAGAGGTAGTCAGCGATTGTGGGTAAATATCGTTCGATCTGGAGGATGGAGATACTTCGTGTGCGAAAAGAGGACATGCGACGGGCGATGGACAAGGGAGGAAGAAAGTGGAGGAAGTAGTAGTGGGTGAATGAGAAGAGGTGGAGAAAGCAGAGAGAAAAGCGAATGCTCAAAATGAAGATGGCCAGTGCGGGGACCCCGTGCCATACACTCTCGCACTTTCTCGTTTTCCCAATTCTCTCGCTCTATCTCTTGGTTGTACACCACCCATCTCGCCACCCATCTCACCACCCGAACATACATACATACGTCTATACATTTACCACCCTGCTGGTCGGTTCACACATATAAATATGAGGCGGTTGGCTTGTGTATTTGTGTCTTACTACACACGGCGGCGTTTGTGCGAGCACCCGTGACTATGCGCCTGTAACACACACACACGTTCACCCCTGCGTCAGTCATTCATTTAGTTTGGGGGGAGTGAGTGCGGAAGAGGGCAAAGGGAGTTGTGGGTGAGTATGAGGGTAGAGGGTGAGCGTGAGAGGGAAATAGAAGGGTGGAAAAGCTGGCTGGAGGATGAGGAGGGCGAGTAGGTAGAGATCGAGGTTGTGGGCGCAAAAGGGAGATAGAAAGTTGGATGAGAGGGTGGATACCACCCTCTTTGCCCACCCCCAGGCAGATCGATACAACCCCCCTTTTCCGCTTGCCACCCACATTCTACCCCCTCGTACCACCCATCTGCCCCCCTAACTTTACTTATTATACGATCCCACTATACCCACCACCCCCCGAAATCCTCGCGTCTCATTATCTTTGCCGTTGCAGTGACGCCGAGAGATATACATATACACACACATATATATATATTTCTTTTGACCCACGCAAGTATTTTCCTTTTTTTTCCTTTTCCGTTCTGTTTCGTTTCATTTCCGTTCCTTTTTTTATTTATTTTCGTATGCATTTTTTTTTCGAGCTCCGAGACGCACACGATGTATGTGTTCACGCGTAAAGTGTATAGCTCTGTACAGATGGTGGTGGTGGTTACACGCTGCATGAACACACCGGTCATGCAGCTGAGAGATCCGTGCGCTATATCTTTTTTTCTACGGTCTGGAATCAGTTTTATCCGTCTTTATTATCATTATACCTCTCATTTTCTTGTTATTAACATCATGTTGTATTGTTGTTGAACGACAACAGTTGAGACTGTTCATCAATTTCAAGGTTCAAAATTCTAATTTAAGAACGGTAAATTTACTAATGAAATTCTTTCGTGCTCAAGTCTGTTAGTATTATACGAAAATGGAGATAGATATCGTCTATATGTGAACGTGATTTGATTTTATATCGCATGAGTATATGTGTAAGTGTGTACATATATGCACGTACGTATAAATGTACGGATTAGAGGACGACGCCATTTTGAGTATTGAACGGACGCAAAAAGTAATTTGCCCACTGGCGAGAGTACACGAAATTTGTGAAAAAGGGTATTTCGCCAAGTCTTTGTACAGAACCATTTCCTATTTTTCTGCTCATCGTCATAATCCTAGATACCTGATCATTATCAATAATTTGGTTCGTATTTCTTAGTGTTATCATTGTCATTGAACTCGGCAATATTTTTCTGGTTTCTGATGTACCATTAAAGACTCATAAAAGGGGGCAAACGATGGATGTTAAAGCAACAGCAGAACCGTAAGACAAATGTTTACTCACACTGATGCTTGTCTGCAAGCGTAATCAAGGTTTGAGGCAAATCCCTCCGCCTGAAGAAGCACATCACCTTTGCTTCTACATTGCCATTGGCTGTCTGTAATGAAAAATATTGATTAAACTCCAAATAATAATTCGCTGTTTCTCATCTGCATAATGAATAAATTTGAGAAATCAAGACACTAATTTCAAATCTGCAATGCTTACTTTATTCAACTCTTCTATCCTGCGTATTTGATAGGGAGACGTTGAGGATGTCTCAAAGTACACGTAATCTGGAAAAATAAAATATTATCTAGTGATCTACATAAATAACTCATTTGTTAATTACCAACCCAAATTATTTTCCCTGGAATCGAATATATTTGTCAAGATTTTTGCTTATTATCAAGCCATCATATCCGAGAATAGGTACGTTGAACATTGTAGATGTAGGAGACAGAAAATGTATTGTAATAGATTCAGGTATCTTAACCATAAAGGAGTATTGAAGGGCGAGTACACTAGTCAAAGTGAGATGGCGATAGAATGTGAGTGGAATAACGTTAAGGGGAGAAGCAGGTCTAAAAGGGGAGTAGAAAGTTTTATAGCTATAGAAATTCTATCTTGAATAGAAGCCCATCAGTTGAATTCGTGAAATGTTTCGTTGTAGTAATGCAAAGATGCGCAATACATAAGCTATATACCAGTGTAGTACTTCATACACACAAACGTACACACAACTCATTATCTCTCAAATAAATCTATGCGTTTGGAATTCTATACAGAATTATGAATTCAATGCCAATCAATCTTTCATCTCCTCCACAACGAATTATCTTTTGAATGATTTTCAAGAATATATTCTCAACCATAATTTCACGCATATTCGAGTAGATTGAAGAATATAAGAGAATGAAAGAAGAAAGAAAAAAAACAAGTAATTCAACGAGTAAGATGATAACAGACATCGAAGGTAATTAAAAAAAAAGTCAGTTGATTGTTCGTAAGCCGGAGGTAACATGCGATAAGCCTAAACCAAGAAATCTATTTGTATTTTATATACGTACATATAAAGTCTCATACACCAGATTGTAAAAATAAAAATATATACATATATATGGTGTAGGTATTTGTCATGGGGGTCAAAACCGTCGTTTGACCGTAACGGAACCCGTTGTGACCGCATGGAAAATCCATGGGGCCCCTCTCCTCATACTTCCTCATATTCTATCGTCATAACGAATTCGGATTCAATACAAAATAATATAAATGCAAGTTAGCATGTACAGGTAAGAAGCCATTGACCAATGTTATTATAACTGAACTGGAGGGAACTGAAAATCGGAAATTTGTCGATTGGATGGAAGTGTTTCGGATGAAATATAGAAAGGCATCTATAACTATTACCATACAACATTCCATCATCAAATGATTTCTATTTTCTTCACATTCTTCGAGATAAATTATTGAATTGAAAATTATTCTCCTCGAACATGAGAACGATTCTCCATAATCTGTGAGTCGATTCGGACGAAAAATTAGCATGGCCTTTACACATAGACGATGTGAGAGAGGGAGAGAGCGGAGTAGTGACAATAGTACGGGGAGGAGGGCGACAAAATAGAAGAGAAATATGGAGAAAGAGAGTATTGAGAATGCGAGAGAACATGAGTGAAATAGAATGAGGTGGCCGGGGAAAACGAACGGCCGAGGGAGGTGAGACACAAGGGGAGACTTACGAGAGAGCAGACGTATACACGGGACGCCAAGAACGAGGGGGAACACAGGGGGAAGATCCAGATGAGGATAGGTATAAGAGGGGAAAAGAGAGAAGGATATAGGGAAGGAGGGGGAGAATCGGAGGACAGTACCAGGGGGAAGAATGGGGACAGGGGACGCCATCGCGATGCCATTTGCAAACATTAATTTCTCGGAGGCTAATTAAAGTTGCTCTTGTGTGTATGATGGAAAATGGTTGGATGTCGGTGAACTGAAATGCATATATACGTGAATGGACATCACATTGATGGAGGGAAAAAGATATGAGGGAAGAATATGAAATTTCGAGCTGGAGCGCGAAGAAAATAAGAGGAACCAACGACAAGTAAAAAAAAATGAAAAGAACGAGTGTGGCAGTGGCGAACATTACCTCCCACCCGGTACATGTTGGCCGTCATGTTGCTGGCGTCCTGTGCGGCGGCTGCCGCGAGCCCGAAATTTGCAATCTCGTGGTTCCCGTGGCTCTCGTGGTATTCCGCCGGCATCGGCATGGGGTTTATATGCGCCCACCACCTCCACCTTTACCGCCTCCCTCGTCACACACACTTTCTCTCTTTCTCCCTCTTTCTTTTGGTTTTTTTCTCTCGTTATGTTTTTATATTTCTGAAAAAGAACTGGTCCACTAAATGTATTCACAACTCCCGTTTTTCCCCCAATTCTCGCGCGCGCTCCTTTCCTTTTCGGCAACACGTACTCGGTACACCACCACCACCTCCACCACCCACAATCAAGTGTCAGCTACACTTGGACACTTTTCTGGAGGATGTAAGAGTCAACACTTCACCGTGTCACACTCCATCGTATTTATTTGAGCCACATTTGTAACTGTGTAGCGGTATGGAAACCTGCTGCATGTACCGACACTTCTTTAATTCCAGCTCGCCGGCCTATTTGTAAACGCTCCACGTCTACGTCTCCGACGTCTTAACCGTCGTTTTTTTACACCGATATTATGTACGAAAATCTTTTTCGTCACCTCGACCACCAGGCAACTTCTGTTTCTTATCCTAGAAAAAAAGAACACACAAAACAAAGTTCTTCCCCTCTCTATCCCTCTCCTTCACGTACTCCCTTTTCTTTCTCGCTTGCTCCTTCGTTCTCTTTTCTCGTATATACTCTCTTGCGCGCACCCAAAGTGCACTTGGCCGTGTTTCTCTCGTTTCACTACTGACTTGAATATTCATACACACCGCACTATTTTGTATAAGAAAAAACGCTCGAACGTTTCATGTACCAAAGTTGTACATTTCCTTAATGTATAATAATCTTGTGTGATTAGTGCCGCCGCGTCGTGTTTCCCAACAGTGTTTGTCGTATCGTGTGTTATACTCGGGCGTCCGAGTGCGTGCCTCCGACCTCGCTCAACGGAACACCGCCATTTTCATTTCGCGCGAGCGGCGACACACAAGCGCAACCAGCGACACAGTGGAGAAACATAGAGCCTTTTTCCGGGGGCCCTCTCCACCACACCGGTAATTGCCCCTTCGCACTAACTACCCCACAACGATACCGTAGGCATCCAAAAAATAACTGAGACGAAAATTCTTGGTTATATGTGTATATACATATCTATATATGTATGTATATCCGTTACGGTATTTATTCCTAACCTCAATCGTGACTGTATACTTGTGCATATATTGTTTTGATACCAATATATACGGAGAAAATGATGATTATTATTTATGTATAGTTTTTATTCAAGTCCAGTGTTCAAGGGTATTTGTCGCTCGAACGTATACACTAACACATGATGCGCCTGCCCGGTCGTGACGTATGTACAAATGAAACTACACACTCAATCATCATCACTATGACCACCATGACAAAATTCTAGTAGTCAAAGTTCAAAAGACGTGTAAAAGTGAGTGAGAAAGTCAGATAGAGCGACTGCGCAAGGTTAATGCGTTGTGGCGCCACTGCTTCGTATTCGTGAGATAACCAATCGGTGAACGAATCGTAAACTTTAAAGACTCCACTCAATGGAATGAAAAAGGGAAAGGTTCGAAGTATCGTGTAATGGCCAACCGACCAATGAGAATTCTAGTGTGGTCATATTTTAAATTGCCGGGCAAAATATCATATATAGACTCATGTATATGTATAGGGACATGTACCATAAAAAAAAACCCGAACTGATCATTAATTTTAATCATATTACATTATTTTACTTCCATCAAAGTGATCATATATTTTGTAATTCAAACAACCCCATCAACTATTATAGGCTTAATATTGAATGTTGATCTAGGACATGCACTAGCCATTCGAACTTTTTTTGTCAACCACTTGAAGTATTTAGATGCGTATGATAATCATAGCATGGCAATAAATTTGAATAATAAGCCAGATGGCGCGTACAGCATAGGATCCCCAATGAGCATCAATTATCAATAGTGCCTTAATTTCCGATATCTATCTATTCGTTTTCTCTCATCGTAGCTGCCGTTATTCCTAACAAAATTTCTAAAAGAGAAGATGTTGAATAATACGATATTGTCGAATCAAAACTAACAGAAGTTAATGCCCTTGGTATTACGAATATACCATGTCGCTTTCAACTCGAAGACTTGTGACAACACTTTATTGGCTAAAACATCAGCTGAAAGGTTGCCAACCTTTGAGCAGTATAAAATCAGTGTCAAAACTTTCGCGGTGAACAAGTATGGCTGATCATCTCTTTTTCAAAATCTTTTCGATAATAAATGTCCATAAGTTGAAAGAAATCATCTAAACACTGTAAATGTGAATGCTTTCACCGGACCATTCATACATTCGTTTTAAATTTCTAAAACATATCATCAACTTTAGGTGGAGTTGATGGGAGAAGTATAACCAACCAAGGTCTTGATATTGCACAATCATAGAGAAGCAAATATTGAGTATATACATATTTCTTAGTTGATTTAATGACCTTGATGTCAAATATTGTAGGATCTCATTCTCAAAATCATCAACAATATTTGTGAAAACGAGCCACCATGGCGGTTGGAGTATTTCCCGCATTGAAATTGGGTGTGCTGTTCTTGAAACAAATCAGCAAACCCTTGGCGAAAATGCTTGTTGCACAAGCCAAAAATCATCCAGTTTTCAGAACATATTTTATAATACCACCGGCACAATGTGAGTATTCTGGAAAAACAGTTGTTCTTACTGAAAACGAGATGAGCCCTGTCAAAGAAAAAATTCATTCTTTTGGATTTCTTAATTCAGTGAAGAATTAATTTTTCTATTACTTGGTGCCATAAGAATCAGTTAATCCTTATTCCTGACTTGAATCCATCATAAAAACGATCATAGAATGAGAACATGATCAACTTATGTTCTATTCTCGATGCAATTCGAAAATTCGAATCAAAAATGCAATTCTTCTCTTCGAAAAAGGAAGATATTCATGAGACGTTTCAACCGTTTGTTTTTTTTCCGTGATGCTTCTATCGCGGTGTTTGAAACAAAGCAACAATTCGATGATATATCTCCTTCCCTTCCATTTTTCTTTTACTGCAGCTATAATCAGTTCATGAATATGCTAGTCATGAACGAAATCTTCAAATTCCTAATCCGAAATAATACGAAGTGTCAGTAGGTTGATGACATTTTGACATGACAAAATGTTCCCATTGCAGTTTACCATTGGGCAGAAGTGAAAGCCAAGATGTACGTGATGAATCTCGGGAAACCAACTAAAGTGGCTAAATTGAATGAACAAATGGCAATTGAACTTGGTGCCAATCTCATGGGTGAAGTGATCATTTTCAGTGTTGCTGGTGGTTGCTTAATATTAGAATACAATCGCCAAGCGGCAAAAGAAACAAAACGGGAAGCAGCGCGACAAGCACAAATTGAGAAATTCACGGATGACATCCAGGCATTATCGCAATCGTCAGCACAACAAGAAAGACAAATAATTCACTTAAAAAATATTGTTGAGGAACTCGCTAAGAAATCCAAAATCAAAGTCGATAATTTGAAATCTATTGATAGACCTATCAACATGTCTTTAGATAATATTCGTATGGAATCAAAAGACAGGGCTGGTGAGAGGGGCGACTCCGAAACAATTGTTAACATAAACTCTACTGATAAATCAGTGGTACATCGAGCAATAGGTTATTATGAAAATGACGTTAAAGGTAGCAAACTCAGTTAGTTACACACATATAGGAACCCCTGCTATTTGTGGTGATTTACTCGATGTGAGAGAAGGTTGAGGAAAAAAATTAGACGAAACATATTTGAAAAAAATGTTTTCTAAGTCATGTAACAATAGGAATTCCTCCAATCCAACTTTGGGAGAGATTTTGTTTCTCACATGGTTCTAGTCAATCTTGTTGCTAGTATCCATCTGTATATTTTTTTCTTATACTCATAAAACTACGTTCATGTATATATATTTATATATATTATCGTGTAATGTTCAATGCATCTGTATGATAAGTAAGTTCATGATAAAGAAGATGATGAAAATAGTGAAACAATGATTGAAACAAGGGATTCTATAATTACGGATGTACTCAGCAGGATGCGGAGTATTTTTTATCGGTTACACCACTCCCGCCTCGCATAAGTTCTAAACTCATGGAGTTCCATGCAAGAAGAGAGGTAGAATATCAGCACGAATTCCTTATCAACAAAAATCCATAATATAGAGTAACCTTTGGCATCAAAGTGACGATAGGCATAGCGCTTCGTGCGATTCTTGGTATCGAAACTCTTGACAACGGTGGAGAGATTCAAGATTCTATACACATTCCTTGAATTTTCATCTGAGTCGATTGTCTTCTTTTAAAGTTTATATTTCTGGGAGGACATTGGGTAGAGTTAACGAACATGCGCTCAGCACATATATCGACCAAATTTAAATTGGATGATCCCAATCGCACACACATACATACTATAAACCTTTTTCGCTATGGGAGAGAATGATGTGTATGATAGAAGTTGCAGAATTGAAGTTAAACGCCATGTCATAGCTGTCAGCTGACAGTATTTTGGTCGTCAATCCGGTACTGCATCCTCATCAATGCGAATGACATCAAAATCGCACTGGCATATAATGGAACAACCTTCACAGTGACTCTCATCCAGTCTAAACATATGTAACTTCCTGTGAATGTAGATGTAGTAATCAGGGTTGAGCCTAGTAAGATTCCACACTGTGTATCAAATCTCATGATATATCATTCTGTCAGTTGACAAAAAAACGCATAGTGCAAAAAAATCACTCTTGTTGAAATTCACATTGACTCATCAAATGTCAATAAAGTGATATTTGAATGTTAGATTGCATTTATTGTGTTGATAGATTCATTTGTTGGAGACAATTCGGAATATATCCTTAAAAAAGTTCGAGTTGTGACGATTTAGCGGGGGAAAAATCAAATGACATCCCAGCGCCGTTGTCGGTAGCAGCAGATGCGAGTAATGTGGTGACGTGTGGTCGATGCGTTGCTGTCAGTACAAGTGCAGATGAAGGCACCTTTTGGAGAATGGATCAAATTCGTTTCTTGAGCAGATAGGAGACATCAAGAGTGGAAATATAGAAAGAGAAGACAGAATAAAAAATTAAAAATCATGTGGTCATTATTTTCACGTGATCCTACCAAAGATTTTCCTTATGAAATTGGTGAAGTTGTCGATGGATTGGACGGGAAAAGTATATGGACACTTTATAGAGCTAAAAAAAAGGTGACCCTAACCTTATTGTGCTGATTTTATTAACAATGTCCATATAGTGTACATTGTTTCGTGTCAAAATGAAAATTCAATTAGTATTCATCCAATTACCAATTTATTATTTAGTATTCCCATATTATGTATTCATATCAGATAATCAGTGTGGAAATTATAATAAATGATGAAAAAAGGAAACAAAATACGGATACATAAGTCTGTAATATTGAATTATGTAGATTTTTATTGGATAAAAATGTGCGTTATTGTTCAGACACACAATCGTCATCGAATTCGGATTTTCATCACCTGCCTTACGTGGAACATTAATAATACGCAACGCATAAAACATTACCTGGTTTCCGAATGTTTCATGATGTACTCTGAATATTCACAGGGCACTTCTGGTGGTGATGATGTTTCCATATTTGTTTTTGATATAAAATCTGGCGGCGAGGCTCAATTGGAGATAGCGAGGAATTCCGTGAAACGTTTGAAAACTCTTAGGCATCCAAGTATTCTCACGTATGTCGACAGCCTCGAGGTAAGTATCGGATTTTTCTCGTTCGAGAATATTAGGCCTTTAGTCTAGAATTTCTTAGTCTAAACAGACTTAGTTTTTGCCTTTCTTCTTTTATATTCTTCATTTTCTGTTCATTATTTTCAGACAGACAAAGTTATATACTTGGCAACTGAAAGAGTAGAGCCGTTGCATAGTAGATTGTTGAGAAAAATTGATATTGGAGAAGGTGTCAAGAAGGAATTGTACTTTTCTTGGGGTATTTTTCAAATAACTGTAGGTACCAGTAAATAATTTTTCATTTTTTTTTATAAAAAATAGCGACAACAAGCAATTATTATTTAGCTTTCCTACTTGATTTATCCGATAGAGAGCTCTCAGTTTTTTAAATAATGATGGCAATTTAAGACACAACAATGTAAATTTATACTCAGTGTTCGTTAATGAAGAAAGTGGAGAATGGAAACTGGGATGTGTGGAATATATGAATACAGTCGATTCGCCATACACATTATTGCCACATACTTTACAAACATACAGTCCGCCTGAAGTACGTGAAAATGCGAAGCCGACATCGAAATGGTAATGTGGATCACTTCAAACATGAATTTTTTGTTCATTTTTATACGTGAAAGTATTTGGGAAACTCCATATTTGAAAATCTAGGTTTTAAATTGTGATACTGATGAGTAAATATAAAACAGTTCAATTGACATGTGGGGCCTCGGCTGCCTTGTGTGGGAAGCATTCAATGGACCTTTGGGACAAAGAGCGAACCTCAAGGGTGTTGAACAGGTTCGAATTTTCATTCGTGAATTAGATAGATTCGATGTAGAGAAGCATCATAGGTTATAGTTCAATCAAGAACTCGAAGTTTCACTCTCAATTTCAGCAGATCCCGAAGCAACTGTTGAGTGTCTTCAGGGAATTAACGAGCACGAACGCTGACAGTAGACCCAATCCAGCCGATGTTATCGCGCGTTGTCGAAGCAATGGTGGATTTTTCAAGAATGATCTTGTTGACGCTCTACTTTTTCTTGAAGAAATTCAAATGAAAGAGAAAGGCGAAAAGGGACGATTTTTCGCACAGCTGGCTGCGCAACTCGATAGCTTTCCGGAAGGGGTTGGACGGTATAAAATATTACCACAATTACTAGCAGCATTCGAATTTGGTGACGCTGGCAGTGCTGTACTACCACCATTATTACAATTAGGAAATCAATTACCAGACGCTGAATATCAACGTCGTGTTGTACCGTGTGTTGTTAAATTATTCGCTTCGAATGATCGAGCAACGCGATTTCGTTTATTGCAGCAACTCGACCGTTTTGTCAGCCATCTCCAACCATCCACTGTTAATGATGCCATTTTTCCACAGGTAATTCCTTGGATAACTTCATCATATTCAATTGTATGAACACCATTGAAATTCGATCATTGAATATCACAGGTAGCTCGTGGATTTCTAGACACGAATCCAGCAGTACGGGAGCAAACTATCAAATCAGTTGTACATTTAGCACCAAAATTAGATTATAACAATTTGAACGTCGAAACATTACGATACTTCGCTAAATTACAAGCGACCGACGAGCAAGGTGGTATTAGAACAAATACAACAGTTTGTTTGGGAAAAATAGCGCAGCATCTTCACCCGCAAATACGACAGAAAGTGAGTTAACTGAGGAGGCATTGATATTGGATGAATTCTCTTGTAGTTTGCATGGCTAAAATTGTCGGTCTATGATAGGTATTGGTAGGAGCATTTATCCGTGGTACACGAGATCCTTTCCCACCAGCAAGGAGTGCAAGCGTGTCGGCATTAGCAATTACTCAACAATATTATTTATTACAAGAAGTAGCAAATCGTATCTTACCTGCTCTATGTCCACTTACAACTGATTCTGACAAAAGTGTGAGAGATAATGCGTTCAGAACGATACGTGGATTTTTGTCAAAACTCGAGAGAGTGTCTGAAGATCCGGGACTTCGCGAATCAATGGGTAAATTAAATCAAAACTCTTCCGTAAATTTAGAAATTCATATGTCATCTTATTTTTATGTTATCATTTGCAGAGGCGGATGTAAATACGGCAACACCTAGTTTGAGTAATGCGGCTGCAACGTGGGCAGGTTGGGCTGTCACTACTATGACTGCTAAATTCTATCGCAGCCAATCAGATACACCCAGGTCTTCAAACCCGCATACTACATCAAGGATTTTATTAAATAAACCAGCTTCACTAGGTTCGTATGTTGGAACGTCCTTTGATAATTTTCTGTAAGAAATTCTTCCGATATTCATTATATTTCCACATTATTCAGAACAAGCAAGCAGCTCCCAGAGTAGTGCTAGCACGACTGCAACGACAAGTAGTGCAACGAGTATGACCTCTTTAGATCACGATCACGACCATGATTCACAGAATACTGCGAATACGCATTCAGATTGTGATTGGGATTGGGACGCAGATAATTGGGGTGATATGGAGCAACAACCCTCATCAACCACTACCATAACAAGTACTGTATCACCATCAGTCAATACGACAAAGCCGAATGATCATTGGACAAGTCTAGAAGAAGAACCGGTTAGTCTATCTGTCATTAATCAGGAGTCTAATCATTCTGAGCACTCGTGAGCAGAAAATATTATAATGGTTCGAATTTTTCTTCCATAGGAAGAAGAAGCTGCTGAAACGGTCGTAGATAAAAATGAAGACTGTGAAAGTGGTTGGGATGATCAAGAATTCCAAGTAGTCGATGACTTTCAAGCAATTGAACAATCAGGTGAACTAAAATTTCTACGTTAGCACTCCACATGCCAATGACATCAATGTTATTCTTTTCTCGGTTGCGTTTTAGGAGTAACTGGAGCCAACAATAAATTCGAAGAAGCACGAAGGAAGAGAGAAGAACGAAAACTAGCCCGACAACGACAAATGGAAGCCAAAAGGGCGGCCAAATTACGTTCCAGTGCTCCCGCAAAAAAAGTTTAATCCATAAGGTATTATTAATTCATATCATTTATAAGCAATCGTTGTACTATAAAACATGATTCTAGATATTAATACAAACGAAAAATAAAAATTTCAATGTATCCAAATAAATTTTTGAATTATAAACATACACATCAATTCGAAGATTCGTACATACACATGAGGGATATCTGAGCATTGGTATCGTATAACCAATGTTCGGAAAAATAATGAATCGAATAATAAGATACTGATGCGGTGTCATAGTCACGTCATAACCGAGAATGCTCTGCTGTTATTTCAAATCGCATATTCATTGAGTTTGCGTTCCCCTGTTCACATTTGAATCCCAAACTCTCATAGAATGGAATCAATCGATCACGACAGTCCAATGTCAATTTGTAACACTGAAGTCTTCGTGATAATTGTGATATTGTACTCACTAGTAACTTTCCAAGTTGCTTACCCCTATATAAATTATTCACAACAACATCTTCCAATCGTCCTTTCTGTAGGAAAACAAATGAACGCGTCCAGTTTAGAGAGTAAATTGGCATAATATCGTAGAAAAAGTTGATCACAATTACCAGACAGCAGTTGTGTATGAACTTTTGTTCCACAACTAAAGTTGAAGACCCTATCACCTTTCCAATATCTAAGTCTTCTACAACAACGACATAATAGCCGCCTGCAGCTTTCATTTTGAAAAATCTGTCTACGAGGAGAAAGTTCATTCTACATTTTTGTGACAAACAAATTCATAAATCTTATATGTACGAATCATTTACTTAAAAACTGTTCCTTGGTGATGTTCCCAACCTCTGTCAATTGTCCAAGCAGTTGGATAAAACCTTAAACGATTTTCGAATATTTAACATATGTACTATATATTGTAATATGAATTGAAATATATTTTGTAGACCATAAACATAATTGATTTACGATACTGTCATATCATTATATCGTGGCTTACCTTTGTCGTAATCTGTTGATCTTAGTGGCCTGACCAGCAGTCCATTCTCTTGTCTTTGATTGGGCAACCGGTTTAACAAGTTGGCATTAAAAAGATCCAACTCTTCATCTCTCGCAGTAACTTCATCCTTGATAAATAAAATACGAGAAACCATTTTCCAATAAGTGAATCAATTTCAGAGAATGGATAGCCTAGCAAAGTATTCGCAACTTAATAAATACGCGATAAATGATTCTATGAAACTTGAATTTGTGAATATCAATGTCTGATTTTTGAAATGAATCAGCCTGCCCGTGTTCAAATATGAATGGGTTATCAATATGAAGCAATTTGCACTGAGGAAAAATCAGATAAGAATTTTTCATTGTGTATGCAATCACGAACTAAGCGTCAATGACGTTTTGACCTTCCTAGCACGTTTATTATTATTCCTTTGGAATATTTTACCAAAGTGAGACCATTCAAGCAGAGTATCTATGAGAACATTTTTTTACAAACTTTATTTCATATCGATCATGTAACTATAAACACGATACAATACGATAAAAATGTGACTTAAACATCAAAATTACCGATTGTGACCCGCTCATCCTGACATCAAATATATTTTAAGGTAGAAAATGATGACACTTGTTTGCGTGCAACAACGTGCAATCAACGAGACTTGTTTGGTCTACGTGGTGTTCACATGTGTTTAAACTTCAAGCTTCACCATACGGTCCACGAAATTCCGTCGTTATACGGCATTTCACATTTCATTTCAATACACAGGTTTGTGACGTAGCATCTACAGTGTTCCTCAACACATCTTATGCCGACGTGCATTCATGTACAACCGTCAGTCGGCAAGGATCACACATATTTATAGGTAGTGAATTTGATCGACTTATTGGAATCGCATGCGTCACTCCACTACAATATTGACTTTGAATATCACTTTCTGGCTTCTATTATTAAATATTTAATTTATTATCAATAATTCGGGTTCCCGAACAAGGAAGACTTAGTTTCGTTTATCAATAATTGTGAATTTCATAATTGTAAGTTAATAATTTGAATTGTTCGAGATGATTGACATTTGTATAATTCGTCGAATGAAAATATGGAAAAGTAGGTTCCCATTATTGTCGATGTCGTGATTGAATAGGGGACGGGTTTGAAACTTACGAAATCAAAACAATGTGTTTTCGTTTCAACAAATCCTTATTATTGAAAGAGATTAAATGAAAAAGATAGTTGCAGTCACAGGTGATTTTGTGTGTATTGAAATAAATTGGTGTGTCGCTGCATTAAGAACCTATAAAATAGAAAACATGTGTAAGCAATAGCCCGTCCCCAAGATTTTTTCTATGATTCAATGATCGTCATTTGTAATCTTCGGAATTATTTATGCCACAGTATAAGAATACGGAATAAAATTTTTTGATTAATCGAATTCATCCTAAAACTTTTTTCGTGAAGATAAAGTCATCGTCACTGATTTCATAAATTAAATACTGTCGTGGTGTCGTCGTTTTCTTTGTTCCTCGATGCTTAAAACGAAAACCATCGTCACGAAGCTCAGTCATTTTGCTTGTGTCACGGAGGAAAAAAACGTCCGGTTCGTCTGGATTAGCTGTCAGCATCGCGGTGTTTATTTGAAGGTTACTTTCAATTGATGGCTTACCATCGTTCAATTTCGATGAAGCAATACTAGGAACCTGCAATTCGGCTATTCTCTTATCGAGTAGATTCCGCATCAGCGGATTATTTTTATAAAGCTTATTTCGAGATGTTTCCCCAGGTTGATCTATAGATACTGAATTGTTATTCGCATTGTTACTTTTTTGTGCCTGATTTTTTTTGACTTGTGTCCTCCAATGTTGTTCGATTGCTTTATTTGTGTGTGAATCACCACCATTCGCCTGCAGACAATCGACATAAATGAATGAATTACCTTGTGCGATAATATCTCATGCAATATAAATATATACATATTTGGCATTCGACTCACTTCTAATATAGAAGACGTGATTTCGTTGCAGTCTAGAAAATCATTTGTACTTCCTTCGTTGATGTAGTCCTGAGGATCGAAAGTGTATAACTGAAAAAATATTCATCTTATCAATTATGCAGGCATATCTATCGAAGGAAATTACAGTTCTTAATATTTCGATTTTCGTCGACCCGTTCATCCAAGTGCTGGGACAGAGCAGAATCTGATGAATATATTCTCGTCATCCATCGTTCTATTTCAATTCATGCACATTATTCCATGCGATTCATATAGTTCTGGTTCTAAAATCTAGATACAATCATTTACTGGACTCACATGGGGGTTTTTTGGTTTACATATCCTGTTAATGACTTTTAGCGAGCTGGTTTGATCGTCATCATCTGAGGATGAATCTATTGATACAAATTGAGCAGGCACTCGCGGTTCCGGCAACTGTGTTCCTCTATTGATCTCATCGAAAAGACTCATGATGATATCTGAAAAATACAGCACCAAAGTATTCACTTGCATGTTTACACGATTTTATAACCTATAAATACTTCTCCAGTCTCCAGTCGACCAAATGGCAAACAACTATTGAACGAATCTGAATGAAGTTGTATATTGACACGATGGAAATTAGTCACTTACGATTTGCTTCTCTACGTAATACACGATTCTTTTTTTTTCATGAATTTGTTTTCCAATACAATATTTCTTGTATTGATTCTCGCATTGAAAACTTGTAACCTCACTTTTTGATGTACACAATTTCTAGTAAGAATTCAGATAAATTCTTTGTTCTATTTATCAGCTTGATTGATGAAGAAATGTTTACATATATTGAAAGTGAAAAGCTCTGAGATCAAAAGACTGTTTGAAATATCTCAAGTTTCTTAGTATGTATAGATAATTCAAATAATATGAACAGAAACACACGCTAGGACTCCAATACCACACTCCACTTCCTGTCCATTCCTTGTCCATTCCACTCCAGCAGTCACGTTTGCGCATGCATCGAATTGAAAAACGGGGTAGCGCGCATGATTCTCATTTGTCCAATTCGATTTGAAAATTCCCGCTTTATTCAATACCTTCACGCATGTTCATAACTTTCGGCATATATCAAGCGATACCTAATAAACTTACAGTCCACTTTTTAATATTTTCCGACCATGTGTGTAAGTCAATACTTCAAGAATTCTGGTCGAGTTCCCGTCTCAGGCAAGGTCACTAGTCTCCTATGAACAACGTTGAGAATAAAATCGAAATTCGAATGGAGCACTTGGTGTAGCAACGATTCAGTGATTGTAAGATTGAGTAGGTGTCATTTTGTAATATTACCATATGATAAATTTGAGGCCATCAATGTGAATAGAATCGCAAATATAAAGACAGCATTCAAATTTTAGAAGAAAATCCGGAAAAACCTTAATGCGAGCGGATCTTCGAACATCCTTTGTGCATACATTCATTGGCTGAGTCGACAATATTTCTGTAGGGGTGGTTCGAATGGAGAATTTCTCTCGGGGGTGGGTGGCACCGGAGGTGGCGTATGAAGGAATCAAAGTACACTGCGCGCTGTGCTGCAAAGACAGCACTCAGTTCCACAATTGAACGACTGCAATCCCTGGAGAGAGCGACACGCAGATAACACAATCGCAATAACCGGCTTCAATTTCAAATTGATTCAGTCGTGACGACTAAAAATTTCATTAATAATTGCATTAAAACTTTCGTAACTTTGTGGTGTGATAAGGAAGAAAAGGGAAATCACGAAAAACATCTACATGGATTCAGAATTGTTCTCAAGAATCGAGAAGTGAAAATCATCTCTATAATATTTTTGTGAAGTGCTTGAATAAAACTCCCTGAATTTTCATATATTTTGTTGCATTATATTGGTGGAATTAATTCCCATATCTTCTTTCTTTTGAAAAAATAATAATTATGATAGTGACTTCACAAATCACATCAACTTTTACGTTAATTCTCGTGTTCATCTGCTTATTTGCTTACGGTGAGTTAAAGTTCAATGGCACTTTCATTCTTTTCATTTAATACTATTTTAGAAAATTCAGAATAGAACTCCATGCCATTATCAATTTTCAACATCCCTGAACTGCAACCAATAAAATGAACTGATATTATGTAACAACCATCGTAGAGCCACAATTCTTGAATTATGTCATGACACTCATTGAGACGACGAATATTTTATGAATCAATTGCGATTCATTTATGTATATAATAAATAATACAACGAGTTATGTAATGAGAAGAGAATTCCACTGCGGAGTGAAAAAATCCTTATCATAATTCATTTGTGAATTGATTGGATTGGGCTGTACAATTTTATTCTCCCAATAATCTTTCTATTCATTCGAAGTTTCGAGATATATTCGTGGCAGGACTTGCTTTTTTCACAACAGCCATCAAACAATTACTGAAAGAATTAATTTGAGCATCCCTCGTGACTGTAACAACAGACCTGAGCGAATTCATGAATCAAAAACAATTGAGATATTAAGAGTGTTCACATAAAAAATAAAACTATATTGATGTCGATTGAAATAAACAAAAAAAAACGAAACAATTTTTAGGAATATATGAGAATGAGGGCAGTAGAAAAGTATCGTGAATTATAATGAACGTAGAATATCATTCACCACGAGAAGTCATACAACATTCTACCAGCACTTGTGCAACTTCTCTAGTCCGGCAATTCAATCTTGATATATTTACGTTAGTGTTTTAATTTTTTTTTCCATCAACATACGTAAATAAATAAAATATGATAGACGGGAAACTGATAATCTTTGGAACAAATGGAAATTCTCGATTCTAATTGAATCTTTTCTCATAATCAATTCAGAATATGATTACATTCAGAATAACAATTGATCATACTACAACATAATTTAATTTGACGAATTACGGTCGACTATGAACATGCGAAATCGGAATTTTCATTAAAGTTTTCATTCTAAGAAGAAAATAATCAGTGTCTGGATTAATTATGTCAAATGGCTCTTTCACCTTGAAACTCACGTAAATGGTCCATTGATATGAGAGCGCTGAGTGATATATAGCGAAAATTGGTACAGGTAGGCGGGTCGATAGGTAGTAAGTGACGTCATGTTGCATTTTTGCCCCAGATTTAGATAGAGAAACATAATAATTGGATTGCTAATAAGAGTGACACTAACACATCTGTAAGTGTTGGTTCATTTATTCATTTTCATCTAGTTTATCATTATTA
The DNA here is from genome assembly GCA_018881525.1 of Meteorus sp. PSUC_FEM 10030008. Classification (NCBI taxonomy): domain Eukaryota; kingdom Metazoa; phylum Arthropoda; class Insecta; order Hymenoptera; family Braconidae; genus Meteorus; species Meteorus sp. PSUC_FEM 10030008. The sequence goes on from JABMBR010001275.1 coordinate 22,514, forward strand.
ATCCAACGGAAAACTTCGGATGTGGTACTGGTCACACGGCGTGTTCTATCCTGTACTTCAGTCTTCCAAATTATGATTCTGAAGAACAAAACATATTTACTCGAGTTTCATTCAACTCACATAGCAGACAAATATTCGAACACCTTTGTTATGAGTATAAACTCGGATTTTTCAATTAATCTCTTCCTGAAACTGATCACATTCTTCTCTTTTGTCTTGGTAGGAGATGCAGTAATTTGCTATCAATGCAATAGCGCTTTTGATCCAAGATGTGGCGATCCTTTCGATCCTTACAGTTTGGGCACAGTGAATTGCAGTTTCCAACAACGATTGGAGCATTTGAATAACATGGAGCCAGTTTTATGTAGGAAAATATCACAAAAAGGTAAAGATATGTTTGAGAGCGTGATATCTGTGGTATGTTTGGAATGAAAATCTTAATAGTTAATGACAAAAAATATATTGTTGAAATAATTGCAGTGTATGGAAAGATAAGAGTGGTACGTGGATGTGGTTACATAAGTGATGAAAGAGATAATGCGGCTTGTGTACGAAGGGTTGGTACTCATGATGTCCTCGCACATTATTGTGCATGCACTACTGATTTATGCAACACTGCCAATGTAAAATTACCAATGATTGGATTATTATTCGGTGTAGTTGCGACTGTTGTTGCATGGACGACCGAATAAATATTTGGCTGTCATCAGAGATATACACCACACTCCAAGAAAATAAGAGCGAGAGAGTCCATCATTCATTCATTGATATACATGTACTCATTAATATTAGAATGTTAGAGAAATAATGAATGTTTTTATGATCAGATATGAAGATGTTGATGATTATGGTGATAAAGCGCGTTTTTACATATCCCGGGTATTTTTGGAATGAAATCAATGTCATATCAGGTAAGAGTGACAACTCAATTAACATATTGATGAGTTTGGGAGACGAATGCGCAAGAAATATGGAAGTGATATGTGTGATTGAATCAAAAATAACAAGGAAGAAAATTAATAATAGTAATTGTATCAATGTCAATTGTCCTCAAGTGATCATTAAAATGTTAAGATTTTTGGCACATCCTGTTTATTTCTTAAAATTCAATCTTAGAAGATACATTGAATAACAATCGCTTTTGTTAATTTTCATTTGTGAATAATGATGTAGTTTTTCATAACATATGGATATATATTTGAATACACACGTCTTTCGAGCGCTCAAAAAAGTTACGAACAAATTGATTGAAAATGATTGAGCCCCCAAAGAAATGATCTCACGCGTCAGTTCAGTAAATTCAAGAAGGAAAAGAAAACTGCCAGGCTCATATACATTACATAGATACCGTTATGTTTTGCTATAACTAGAACGACGATATGTGAATTCTAATTCTTATTCAACTAAGTGATATGAAATGGTGTCAAAGATTCAGTGGCAATTGAAATGGAAGAAAAATGACAAACGATTTTGGAAACATGAAAGCGCCAACGTCCTCTCATATTCGTCCAATCATTTATTAGTTTCGAAAAAGAATACAAAAGCTAACGTCGTACCTCAGCAATTAAAAATGCCTCGCGCTACCTCTGGGAAATGCGAGTCAGATGTAATAACAAAGAAAACAAAACTAAAATTAATCAATAATATAATGAATAGGCAATACCAGAATGTTATACGAATAAACCAAACGATAGAAGCATTGCAATGCTCGAACCGTGATATAAAGACGAGATTATGGTTATTTACATGAAATTAGAGTAATGATAATGATAGTCAACAAAAGTGTTGTCATTTATATTTTAATGTAGAATTTCACTTTTCATTTGTGTAGGGGAACCCATTCATTTCTAGAGGGAAAAATTCGAATAATGATCAATAATAATCAAAAATTTGACGAATAATATCATGTGTTTATTCGAATTCGTTGCTCAATATGAAAAAACGGCCTCTTGAAATTCACCGAGCATAGTCGTGAGTGAAATTAACCCCAATCATCCTTTTTAGAAATTAGAAGTTCATCAATAAAAATGCCAAAGCGTTGCAAGATAAAAAAGTTCGATTTTGATTGAAACATTCGTGCAAGCCATGTGTATAAATCGTTTCTCGTCGAAACCAGTCGCATATGCCTTAATAATTTAGTCAGTAAGTTGAAGCTAATAGAAATAATAAGGGTAAAACGGAAGCTACGGGGAAAAAATATTTGATTGTATGAGGCTATCTTGAATCTGTTAACATATGTATATGTACACTGTTAAAAAAATAGAGAAAACAAAATTGATCAATATTGTAATAATGTAATGAGTAGTAGATGTACTCATGCAAAATTATGACGTTTCAGTAATAATGAATCGCACTTTAAACATATTTGTGAAGTTTATTTGAGTTATGTTGGATTTTTTAGACTCTTCTTGTTTATTCGACGATTTAATGGCATTCTTTTGATACCAAGTAAATGAACATAAATAGTCAAAAGTATACACGTCGCACATTCAGTTGTAGATTTCCTGTCCGTTCTTTTAATTTCTACTGTCAATATCGTGACAATTTCGGAAAATTAACGAGTGATAATGATTCGACAATTCATAGGAAGGAAAGATCGAATTTTATTCTTAATCAGACTGATATAATAACCGAAATACGATGAATCCGAAAAAATGACGTCAAGCATATCCGCCCCTAGCATGTAACAGAATTAGAGTTTTCCGTTTGATGATGATAGTATATAATGTAATGTGTCAAGAGAATGTCTAAACTCAGATCGAAAATATTTTATTTATACAATACTTATTGGAAATAATACACAAAGACACCTTGTGTAGACATATTATCAAATTAATAAAGTGTTGAATGGTTATGAAAAAAAAAACATGTTGTGTGGTAATTATTTCAATTATGCAATTTCATTGAAACTTATCCCCATAAAAGAGTAATCGTTGTAATACAGTGGCATCTACATCAAGATATACTTCGTCACAGCCTTCGAGATAAGAATTTGTGCAGAGGAACAATGTGGTATAATTTAACTGTTGAGTAACTGACTGTGATGTTAGAATTCCTAATCGGAATATCAATCACTATTTTTAGAGCGATTGATTAGTGGAAGCATTATTCTTTAAGAGTAATTCATTTATTGCAAAAGTACAAAGCTATTTCGCCTTGTTAACTTATACATACTTAGGCATATACGCAGTTCAAGTATATACATATATTTCATGGAAAATCAGGTAGATGACATACAAAATTGGATTCAAGAAGAAAATTCGGAAAATTTTCGATTCAACAATAAAGTTTTAACTTAATTCACATGACCCATCATATAGATAAACAGAAGGCACCTTCCATCGAAAAATGTTCTCTTTGCTTCTTCATTGAACTGTTTGGAATGTAATGGTCATACTCATTCATTAGATAAACGTAAATATACGTTCATACGATTTTGGCAGAGAATTTCACTTCACCCCGATGATATCGCCAAGTAATAAAACTTCTGTCATATAAATATTAAATCTATTTATATTATATTTCTAATCACAATGAACGGAAAATATTGCTAGTGGCATAAGGGCAGGACTAGATATCTATTTATAGAATGCTACCAAATAATGTTTGACCTTGAGTAGAACTAGATGTTTGATGGGAAAGAAGCGATAATAACAAGAGCTAGCTATTGCGTTGATGGAAAAGAGAAAAATGTTGCGTTATTATGACTTGAAAATTGATGAATGAAAAATCAAAGTAAATGCTGAACTCTGCGTTTCAAATCTGTGTGTCATCATTATCCGCTGCTTGTCCGGACATGTATCTGCATATTCGTCCATATTAAGAGCACTTTTGTGTTGTTTTTGTTCGGACTAGATTGAAATAACGAGGAATTGTAGAAAGACTAGGAGTGCATTGCCTCCATGCTGCACTCCGTCGCACTGCTTATTGACGTCAATGTCGTGCTTTCCTTCGCGCATAGTTGGAAACATTCATTCATGCAACATCAATCTCTGCAACCTCTGTTAAATTCGACATTTTCTCCTCATCAAGCAGCACGCGAGGCGTCACGACTTGCATATTAACAGATATATACAATGGATACGTCAATTGTTTGTCGAGTGACATGACTTGCTTCTACGATGAATATTTATCAGTTGTGATTATTAGTTGTTACTCCTAGCAATGTTGTAATGAACTTACCTCTTCATTTTTGTGTAACGACAGTCTTAACATTCCAGAACTTTGGCTATGTTTTATTTGTCTTTGTTCATCCAGCGAGATTAGACAGACTCTGCAAAACAATAATTTGAGATGTTCCTCAAGTGTTATCTGTGTATACCCATTCTCCAATTATGGGCAGACCCAAACGATGAAAAGTTCACTCACTTGATAATTACATTACGTTTACTGTGATTTGCAGTTATATGGTCGACATCCATTCGATAATTTCTCCGTATTCTTAACGAAGTTGTGTCGAGGTATACGACAAGATCCAAGCCGAAATGGAATGCAGTCCACCGCCAAATATGTTCACCCGGTTTATCTACACATCTGCCACATCTAAAGCATTCTTTTGCGAATTCCTCATCACTCATCTGCTTTGGTCTGATGATTGACATGTGGAACAAACGAATTAGAAGTATTATTTATTATCAGAATTTTCCCAGTCATTTGATCAATCTTCAATGTAGTATGTTGCAATCATAATCACTTGACAATCGAATAGGATCGATTTCTTTTCTTGCTTACCCGCGGTCTTTGTTGGCATCGATTCGCAATAAATGCAACCATTGGTCTCTGTATGCATCGTGTAACCATTCAGATGGTAGCAAGTTGTCACTGTATAAAATTTTAACGTCTTGATCATGTAATAATAAATGTTTCATCCTCAATGATTTAAATGGGGCTGCGTATTTTTTTCCTTTCATTGTTTTGAGCAGAGGATCGATCCACGAATGTTTCTTGAAGTATTCAGATATGTCTGTAGTTTCTTCAGAATTTTGTAGATGAACAAATAGCCTGTAGAAGAAATCAATCATGAAGTTCAAGTTATTTCTAATTCCAATATCTTTCTCACCATTCTCTTAACATCATGTATATGCAAAACTCCGTCTGCATTGCTACCAAATCTGGACTTTCGATCAATTCTACCATCAATTCCGGATTGATTTCTCTCAAGAATGATGGATACCTCCAACAATATCCCAACAAATTAACTTCCAACCATCTTTTAGCAGCAGTCTTGACAACGGGGACACCATATGATACGGCTGCATTGTAATATGGAACAACGGTTTTGATATTGGTCGTTTCAATCATTATTTCTGTACATTGGTCAATTAGGCCTTGAAGTTGGAATAATGTGGACGTCGCCAATATAGATATTACGTCTTTTGGCTCAAAACTAACTTCATCCTGATAAAAGGATCCCAAAACGGTTGATAAAGCTGCAAAAAATTGGTATCACCACATATACTCTATTTGTGCAGACATAATCGATTTGAGGAATCGAACACGTGAATTAGATACAGCCCGATTATTTTTGTGGCTATATACGTTTCTCATTTAAGCATATCCATAAGAGGAGTGTTGTTCCTAAATATAGATAAGTAGGTCGATAATGATGCGCGAATCCAACAAAAACTTTCACTTTACATTACCACGACTTTAAGAAATATTGACGATAGAAGCGTGAAAGAATTCACTCATTGAAACTGATTTTCTTGGTTCTTTACCATCTTACAAGGATATTTAACTCACAGTCGACTGTAATTTTTGGATCTGCAATTTCAATATTGATAAATTTCTCATTTGCTTCCTTCCACGAGCCGGAAAACATACTAGCAAAATATGGACTCTGTAATATTCAAAACATCATTATATGTTGACGAAATAGTGGCATCCATATTAGATGGAAATTTATTTATGGTAGTGTGCATAGTCGTTATTACTTGACTTATATAAACTTTGTGCAATCTCCATGGTCTTCCCAACATGAAAACTGTTATGTCACTGCCTTTTTCTTCTTGAAATAGTGTTTTATATATATATTGTGCAGTAGTCAGTAACTTTCGTCTGCAAATCAAAAATTATCAATTTGAATAAATAGTGTTATCGGCTATGCAGAAATTCTTATTCTGTCTCTCCGAACAGAATGTTATACTATTATTACTATCATTGCTTTAGTATCATCGCACTATACTAAATGCATCGAAATACAAAAATTTTTCTCATATTTCGATATCATAAATCCATTCATGTTGATTGCGTGCAGAATTAGTATTACATATGAATAAATGTCAAAGGAATTTTTTATAATGAAAAATTCCATCAATGTAACATCCCTACAATGGAGCATTATCCTATGAAAGAATATTTGTAGATATCGTCAATGAAACAATTATACACTTCCCACGCAGTATTCGCAGTACACACGTAGCAGTTGCTTCGTGACATCATCGGTACCAAAAAAGAACTGGCTCATATGTTACATCGATGATCACACAAAGTGAGATAATAAATCATAAATTTTCAGATACGGAACTCTTTATGAATTCATTTTCGGTGTCTCCTAAATGGAAACAATATTTTTTTGTGGCGTTTTATAGAATACGAACTCAGTAATGAAAATTATTCGGAATCTAATAATAAAATTTTGCAATCCATAAAGAGAACACATGTGTGACGAGTGCACGATAATATTAAATCCACGTCGATACGAAATCCAATAATTGGAATAATTCGATCTAAAATCCCGTTTGTGTAAGATTTGAATATGATTGACGTTTGATATCATTTTCTAACGAAACGTGGGTTGTCACAATCGCAAATGTTACACTGCAATAGTTAATTTGATTCCAATCTCGGATTCGATCCAAAGTATATGAAGAGATATTTTTGCAATGGATAATGTTATCCTCATCATCATGTTGAATAGCAGATGCCTCCGTCAGTACACGGAATAGCGCATACGTAAGCTCTGGATATTTTTGAACCAAAAAAGGATAAAATACTCTGTGCTGATGTCATTTGGGTATGAATAAATATTCAAGAAAATATACCAACATCAATTATCCACGGTAAAGGTCAACTGAAATTCACAGAATATGAATTCAATTAGAGTCTTTTCGAATCACAACTTCGTCGTTCCCTAATATCAGCACTCTCCATTCTATCATTCTCATAATTGACTCACTGATAACATATTTTCTCTATTGTGCTACACATTATTTATTGCTACCTGCTGTAACTGTCTCAATTAGGTCAATTATTTCAACAAACAACGGAAGATTTGATTATTGAAGAGAATGTCATACCTCTTTGGAGTTTGTAGCGTTCTGTCGATAAACTCTGTGTCTGAGTCACAATCATCTTCTTCAATGCATTTGCGTTTTCTTCCACGATAAACAGTATTCACCGCAAAGTTTGACATAGACGCAATTTTACTCACATAACCACCCATTTTATATATATTATGGATATATCGACAGCATGAAACAAGAATATTTTTATGATATTTATGAATTTCATTTACAGATGTGTCATAGAATTGTCATAACAATCATAAACATCATTTAACGATGCAAATAAGTGATGAGGATCACGAAATGTTGATGGCAAGTCCCAGTGTAGAAATGTAAACATTTCGTATAACCTGCAGCTCACAGCGCAGCTGTCCAGTTGTTACCACTCGTATCTACACCACACTATCACATGCATAGAAACACTACATGTCATCACACAGTCTCCAATGGTCTCCAAGAAATAACATTTGAGTATAGATGGAGGTGCGCTGCAGATTGTGCGCAGCTCATTACATCACACACGCGGGTATATGAAGTTTATTTTCGAAATTGTGTTTTCTCTGGTTGAAAAATTATTTACTGCATATTTCCTCGAGTGATAGATTGATCGCCACAATTCGTTCTTTATCTTTATGAGTATAATTATCAATCAGGAGAAAATTACACAGTTATGATCGTATCTCTTTTTTTTCTTATAGAATACCACTTTTGAAATTGTCAATTTGAAAACCATCAAATTTTTTTATACTGATAATAGTGGTCGTTTGTCAAGATTAAGTAAAGTATTGGATAATTGGCTTCAAATAAACAGATATGTGTGACATCGTTGGAAAATGGTGCAAAGATATAAAAATGATATCGGCGGTGGACCTTATCATTCATTCGAAGGTCTATAATGAAAAAAAAATAATCTCAAGTTTTTTTCAGGAATAGTCTACTGGTGAAGTAAAACATTTCGAAAAATCCTTTGATTAAATGAACACAGTTGTTTATTCCGAACTTTGAGTAATTTTTCGTAAAAGCGTTGTTTGAGACTGGTTGTCTTACAAACAAGAACTCACATCGGTAGAGTCATGTGGGGTAACTGTACGCAGTGGGTAAGAGTGCGCAAATACATTAGTCAGATATATACCACTAATACTTTTCGTACTCTTACCCACTGCGCACAGTTACCCCACATGACTCTATATAAATATAATATAATATA
>JABMBR010001286.1:0-31005 GCA_018881525.1 Meteorus sp. PSUC_FEM 10030008
TATATATATATATATAAGTTCGATCATTACTCTCTCATCGTCACGAACCATCACCACACTTGGTCGTTGAAGTATACGATTGGAAAAGACATCGCTCGCACTTCGTTTAATACTTCGAAATTGGAGAACGGTCGCTCGAGCGTCGGATTACTTTCAACATGATTTATCACATTCGATAAAAACTTATAAATATAAATATATTTGTATTTTACCAAATGTATTATTTCAATCCGTGCTCGAACAACTTGAAGACAAACCAATAACCAACGCAATTCAACACGAAACATGTCCCGAACGTTTATGGTCCAATCATGAATAACAAAAAATATTCTCAAAATAGAAGTAAACTTCAGTGACAACAATTTTCTCCCAATTTCTCCACATAAGTTTACAGCTCATGAAAATCAAAACTACAAACAAACACTCCATCATGAGACGAGAAAAAAAAATAAAAGGAAACAGATATTAATCTTCCTCTCAGTGGCAGCAACAGATAAATAAAAATAGAAATTAACAAGTAAAATACGTTAAATACTAAACTGTTAAATATTATACCGAGAACGCAAAACAAATAAATATTCATGGAATTCATACAGCAATAACAATAGCTATAGCAAAAAAAATATAATGATAATAACAATAGTATTATAAATAATAATAATGATGATATAATGATGATGACGCGATTATGCAATTATCGAAACGGGCGCGGACAAGGGCAATGCAATTGCCTGATCTATACGCGAGCGATTTGCGTTACTTATTAGACACCGGCGTATGCTAATTTGTGATAAACAAACGGGACATTATACTTTCAGATGTGCGCACGGTCGACGTACAGGAGATCATGCATCGAGGTAGGTTGAAGTAAAGTGAGATACAGGCAATGAAGAGAGAACGAGAGAAGAGAGCGGGCGCGGCGAACATTCAGAGACGATTCTCTGCAGTTCATTCTATATCTTTTACATAGTAACATTTCTCTTTGCATGAGACGTGAGAAGGAGCGATAGATGAATCCACTTTGTGATTGAACAAGATATAAAATTAATACACATCTATATTTATATGTGCAAGAGAAGATCGCGACCGACATTTCGTTCCCTCTTTATGATTATCCCGAAGGGGCTACGTTTATTCTCGCTCCTTGACATATTCGATTTAAATATAAATAAATAATAAGGTTAATGATAATAATCGTCGTTGAAATAATTTTACGCAATTATTATTCTTCTCATTCAAATTGAAATAATTTTTCTTCAATAATAATTGTCAATTGTGTTTATCATTATATATTCATATTCAACTGCATTTTCTGATGGATAATTTCATCGAAATTTTCTCACAATCACACAATGTGAAATAATTATTTTTCTACAATTGTTACAATTACAATTGATGTATTTGTGATGTGAGAATGAAGAGAAGAAACAAAATGAAAGAATAAAATAGGATAAATAAGTGATATAATAACTTGGAAAAATTAAAAACGAATGATATTAACATAAAATCATTTATGATGAATAAGAAATGTTCACATATGGAGTGTAGGAAAAAAAAAAATGTGTGTGAGTCGTACGCTTTGTTGTGTGTGTCTACTTATGATACACATGTAACGATGCAGGAAGGGAGTGCAAAAAAAAATAATAAAAAGAAGAACGAGAGGAAAAGCTCAGCGAATAACGTTGGTCGTGCTGGGGCCATAGATTATCTCGATCGATGCAAAAATTCTCGGCACTTAGATCACATCTGATACGTGTGCATATACGCCTGCGCCACACTAATGCCGTAGATCGTGGGAAAATCACTCTTGCGAGCAAACTCGTTTTCTAATTCTCGCGTCGTAGCCGTCGTCATCGTCGTTTTATTTCCGACCATTTTCCAATAAATAAACACACTCCAATCGTTAAAATCCATTTCACAACATTTTAAATACTTCAACTCGTCAATTTCTGATGCAATCAAAACAAATTCAATAAAATTGCAAAAAAAAATCTTCACACATGTAAAATCCAAAACCATCAAATTTAAAAAATACATCGAGTAGATAAATAAAATGAAAGGTATGAATAGACTTGAGAAAAAAAAAATTTGCTAATCAAATTTGCATACGAATGCACTTAAAGAAAATATGACCAGGGCCCAATGACGATTATTTCATAAGATAATTATTGACTTTCAAATGCGGGGACAGTGACTTGCATTTGACATATAGTATTGTAAGTATAAACTCGAATATACTTACACACCATCATACTCACACACAGAATGAAAAGTGAAGAAACAAAAAAAAATCCCGCTATGTTTGAAATATCATTCAAAGAAATATCATTTTTAAAAATTACAACTGCGTGACATTATATTTGTACAGATTGAAACAGAGATGGAACCGAGTGTGCGTTGGCGATAAGTACGTCGTACACTTATATATACGGAATTGCTTCTTAAATGGAGAAACTTCATATGTTACTCGCAAATACTATCGAACATATATTATACAATATAAAAATAAATGAATGAATGAATGAATAAATAAATAAATAAATACGCATATATATAATAATTTCAAAGGTGAGAGAATCGAGGAAGTAAACAAGTAAAATGTGCCAAACTGATGGACGTATAGGCGCGCGCATATCGCGCATACACGACCGCCACTGCGATGTAAAGTAACTTGAAGGGAATAAACTTCGTTTTATTTCATTACACACAAACATATACATTCATATATAAGTGTGTTCGTGTATGCTTAAAGGGGAAAAGTTATCGTTCTGGACGGCTACTAAATATCGTATATTGCATCGTGTCACGCGCACAGTGTCCAAGGCGCGCGCGTGAATGCACGCACGCGCGCGCAATATTCTCAATGTGTGTCCGAGGACGTTGAGTTCTCTTCTCTCGTGTTGTTCATGTGGGCGCACATACATCTCACCATCTCCCTCATTCTCCCAATCATTTCTCTCACTCAACACACATTTCAGCTGTGTATTTCAACGCGTCAAGACTTGCTTTTCATTTATCTCATTAATTTCTTTCCTACGACAGTATCATTTTTCGCTCTTTCTCTCGTGCACTATCTTTATTATCCGATATTTTTCATTCAGCATTTGCAAAATGATACGCACACTCAATTCGAAAAATCATGCAATTCATCACATATTATTGTAATTAAATACCATAAAATATTGAATGTTAATTCGACATGTTACTGTATTTCATTAAATATTTCTTGGCATCATTTATATTGGTTTATCTGATAGACGTTAAATGTAAACTATAAAAATCAACAACCATTGATATTTAATTACTGTCAATAAACATTTCACGGAATATCAACTATAAATAAATATCAAAATTAAATTCATTCATCATTATTCATCTTCATGGGATCATATTGACTTCACCACTCATCGAAACGTTAATTATTACACGTCGAGTTTATTAATATTCAATACCGATAAATGCGTGTGTGGACACGAGTACGTGTGATTATGTTAACAGTGGAATATCAATGTCGAGAGAGTTGCATGCATATTTCACGTGTGTATGTATCACTTGCACACAGATTCTACACGTTTGTACAAATATAGACACACATTATGTACAAAATAACACATATAAATACACATTCATATGCGTATTAACGTTGTACACAAGTGCTGACCACTGACGATAGTCTCCATATAAATATAACTCAAAATATACAGAAACATAAATTTATTTATGTTGAAAAGTTACCGGGTGAATATCGCCCCATTATTAATTACTCGCGGTGTGGTAATTAATTCGCTGGCTCTCCCTTTCACTGCTATAACTATACATATAAATATTATATGCGCACGAGGGAGTGCGCCGATCGAGCGCGATTCCGCGGGCAAACACACAGTGATTAACGATCGTCCTGAAATCCTTCGGACGTGCCGAGTCGCGCGGGTTAAGATTACAACGCCGGAATTAGATACGCAAGCGCGCAAAAATTCACATAGAAATTGATCAGTCATGAAATAAAATCAAGAGAAAATGGCAAAACAAATAAATAACGTCTGAAAATGCTATCGATGGGCTTTTTTTCCCTTTTCATAATTTTTTTTGCACCTACATATTTAATGAATATTTTACGTTCTATAAATTATACTCATACATGTACTTACAGATAAAGTTAAAATGTTGGGGAATAAAATGAAACACGAAGAATTCGATGCAACCCGAATGATATGCAAAATAATGCGTGGCAGCAGCCCATGAAGCCAATGGTGAATCGCGTGTGCGTGCGTCACGCGTCACATCCGCATCCTCGGTTACAAAATATCGAAAACCGCATCGCTCTTAAAGCCGACCGCACACAACAACATTGAAAGTACAGTTGTAATAGTAGAAGTAGTAATAGTGTTAATAGTAATAGTCGTAGTGGAAGTTAAAATATGATATTACCAACTACGGTGGCGACGCAGTAAAATAAAAAAGAAAAAACAGTAAAAATTATTACCATAAAGGATAAATAATCAAATAAATAACTAACTAATATAGTTAGACGAAAAGCAAAAACTCTCATCAACTTCGCTATTTACACTCACATCAATGCAAATCTATTAACTAAATGATTTTTTTTTTATTTGAAAAATATTTATTTCGTAATTTACCGCGTTTAAAGGTAAGTCCTAATGAGAGAATAAGAAAAACGGAAGAATTAATGAAAGGAAAAAAATTAACTTTCGCATGTATTCATAGCTGAACAAATATATCACCCCGAGTTGATTTACTCCTACAAATTCATATAAAATCCAAATACAAATCTCTACAAACTTTATCGTGTACTTTCTACAAACATTCACAGGCACACACGCACCACATCATATAAATTCAACTTGTACATAAATACGTTATTTCATTTTTTTAATTACAACGAATGAATTTATATGAAATTATAAACTAACATAAGAAGCGTATTGAAAAACGTGAAAATGAGGGAAAAAATAAAAAACCCAACATTTTATTTCAATTAAAGAAAATAAAAAATTACAAAAGAAAAAAAATCTCACGTTGATTTATAGAGGCAAGATCGACGATGAATCATCAAGGAAATAAATTCTTGTACAGCGATGAACCGATCGGTGAAAACGTTCGTATTCTACCTATATATTTACACCCATACATTTATACAAATATATAAGCAAACATCTAGCGTGTAACGGGAGTCGATCGTTCGAAGAATCGACAGTACGAATCGTATGCCAACTTTATATATAATGTATTATATATATCGATATACATACACCAAGTGTTTTATAATGGGAGAAAAATGAGAAAGAGCAGTCGATTGTTACATCCAATATCTTTTCACCATACCAATCGTCTCTCTCATTACACACGAATGATGGTGGTTTACTCACTAGAATGTGCATAACCAAAGAATTATCAAAGAACAAAATGAGAATTGGGTCTGAGAAATGTTTTCGTTCCATTCGATTAGTTCCGTTAAATCGCGCAATTCGATGATCGATCAGTCGATGCCACAAATATAATAACAAAAGTAACAACAATAATATTCATAATAATAACAATATTAACAATGATGATAAATCATGGAAATAATACTGGTAAAATGATGATTATCTGCCTATCCCATATTTTATCATTCTTCTCTGTTCATCTTTTAATATAAAAATTCTACCCCAGAAATGTTTTTACTTCTCATCCCATTCTTACTCTTCTTCACATTAATCGAAACAAATTTTACTCCACAATAATTCTAATACTGTAGCAACGTAACATAGTACAGATTCAGTGAGTTGTCTAGAACAACATCCTGACCGTGCGAGTGCCACTGTTGATAATGCCAATAATGTAGGACATCATAATACTTTGATAATCAAATCAGAAAGATATAACAATCATAATAAAATAGAATAAATGAATTAACAATGAACCAAACCCAATTGGCAATGTGAAAGCACTGGAAAAAAAAAGGGAACATAACAGAAAAGATACAAGAAAGAAGCAACAAAAAAATTAATAAAGTGAACGGAAGAGAAGAAAAGTTATAGACATGAATTAGATAAACCAATTGTTCCGATTTTATGCGCACAAGGCAACAGCATTCTTTTCTATGCATTGTCTTCTTTTATATTCGTTTACTCCTCTCTTTCTACTACAATCAAACAATCCTTACAAAATTACAGAAAAATTATTTTTTCTTCTCGTTTGTGTAATATAACAATGGGGATAATTGTAGCAGTTATAATGTAAAGAAAATTGCCAGAGGCGCATGTATTTCTGTACGTACATTGAATACAATAAATATTACTTTGTATATATGTATATAGGCTAAAAATCCTTCGAATAATTCTATTCATCAATAACATCGCTCGTTTCCCTATCATTGAAGACTACGAAAATTACCATAAACATTCATACATAAATAAAAATATAAACCGGAAGTGAAAAATATTCTACAAACTTCTGCTCTAAATCAATAACACAAGAAGATATAATAAGACAATTTATAAATATTACACACATTATTGTTTGAATTGTCCTTATTCTCTCAATTTCTAAACTCAGATATTAAATGAAAAATGGAATTATCCATTATTATTCTCTATATGTAAGTTGAATTTATTATTGCAGCATTTAAATGCGTGTGTGAGGGAGCATTCAACGATCATCTCTAGAATGTGATTATGAAAGTATATATATGTATATATCCATGGATAAGAATCATGCTGTAACGCATTTGTAACGGCCAACGGTATTACAAAAGTGACGGTGAAATGGCGCGCGCACGCTCATGTAGTTTCACTCGCCTGAAAGCGATGCCATGCACTCGCATAATATCATACTCCCAATCCGTCGCTTCACAATTATTATACATACGATGTATTTATGCTTATAAAAATGCATTAAACATATTCTTTTATAAAAGAAGAAAAAAAATCGAATTAACCTGTCTGAACATGTTTAAAATCGTACTAGAGACAAGAATCACCGTCATAGTAAAATGCAAATGTCATTCACGGCATACAAACGCATCTAAGTTGGCATACATTACAAATACCATACATGCATAAATTTATATAGAGCACTCTGATAAAAGATGGATGGACAAATGCTTCTATATGTGTATAGAACACACGTGTGTCCATAACGGAAGCCTATTTATGCATATATGCATACACTTTTACGAGAACTCAATAAATTCGTCCTACATAATATTCATTTGCATATAGAAAACGAATAAAAACACATGAGAAAAAAAAATTTTGCTCAACCCATTTGTTTGAATTTATTTCAATTTCAAATACTTCTATCACAATCATTTTCATCATGCAAATCCAATACATTTGAGAACGAAAATAAAAAACTAATAATAAAATTTTTCAAATGACTAACAAGATTACAGCAACGACAATACTCTGATGACTTATCAATGATCATCAATAAAATATTTATTACGCTAATTCACCTAGAATTACTTTGAATACACCCACGAAATAACGGTACCATGCAATAGAACAGTCCGAACAAGGACGATGGAATTATTTCGTAGGTGAATATCCAACAGTATCCAAAAGAAGATGAAAAGAAAAAAGATAGGAATGATTATCGTATAAATTATATAAAGTGAGTGCACAAGCGAGAACAGAAAAAAATTAGAGACAAGATTATACAGAGGATTTGTGTGGCGCTCCTGTTTTCTTATTTGGTATTCTTTATCCACGGATGAAGTGGATCAGACGGAAAAGAGTGATAGAGGACAAAGTGAGACAGTTAGACGTGAAAAAAAAAATGAAGAAAAGAAGAAAAAAAAGATGGAATGGTGCACGCGAGGGACCGGTAGGCGGCTTATCTGTCTTCCAAGTTATTTTTCGACGACAAACACAGTCATCTCGAGTAGTGGCTGCTAAAGAGTCATAGACCCGACATGCCCTTGCATGATACAACCGAAAATTTATACACATCCATTACCATATAAATACATATCTATATATATAAACATATATACAGTATAAATAAACACATTCATGTATATCTTGACAAAAATATTTGAAGCAGTGTCGATAATACCATGACCGATAACGAACAACTGTTCTGAAGTCGAGTTTACTTCACGATCGTTCAAAAAACACATAAAAAAATATAAGAATGAATAAGGAAAAAAAAAAATATTCAGACTAGAGTGCATGTTCAGTCGCATGCATTACACATATATTTTATCCACATATATCTTATCTCAATGACATTGCCGTATCGGGGGTATTCCAGGGCACTGCACTTCTCAAAATACATAAACAAAAAAAAAGAAATAAAAATAAATGAAGTGAAAGAAGTTCACTTTTTTCCATTCTCATCACATTTAATTATTTTTCAATATACAAAATATTTTTCATCATGAAACATTTGGCATGTGGTTCATCAACTTGAGATATCAAGAATTGAGAGGCGGAAGTGAATGCAAGAGGGAGAAGTCAGAAAAATATGTAAAAAAAATCGTAAAGGTGATTGTCTATTCCTGCGTATGCAAGAGCTATATGTAACAATAACATCAGAGTGCTCTATTACACGCGGTGCTCGTTCAACACGCGTCGCGGGGTTATAGCAATTGCGGCATTGTATTGTTATATACAGTTTAAATTGTTGCGGCACAATACGTGTATATATATATATTCTCGAATAGTCAACTGCAACAATTACCAGTTGTTTTCCATGTGTTGCAACCTTTGAAGTGTGCCCGCTGTATATTTTTTCACACTGAAATCACGTCTATACCTGCATATTCATGATTGGAACTTCTGATAAATATTATTAAATTATAGTGATACGTGAAGATATTGAAATTAATGTGAAAAAGGGTCCACTAATGTACACTTTCTTTTTAATTCATATTGTAATGCCACAGATCTATTCAGTTATCGATCATATAGAGATAATAATTTAACGATGAAGACGTAGAAGCAGGCCATTGAGTGTTCATATTTTATGATGAAATGTTGCAGTATGAGAAAAATGTCATCTCGTTGATAAAAAGAAATACGCTGATGGAAAATATTGAACTTCTGATTCACCAGATGTATATTAAGAAATTTATAATGAAGGTTATTGGAAATATTTAGGATTTATAAATATTTAACGATTGGAAAAAAGTTTAATTTGGTGTAATTAATTCTTGATGACTTTACAATTTTTTTGAAGAATTCAAAGTTTGACATCTTTTATTTAGTTCACTAGGTCACATTACACAGCTATCATTAATGAATTGTGGTTCGGTGTGATTGAAATATTTTGACTACTATCGTATGAGTATTAACAATATTTAATGACTCATTTGATTTGTCCATTGAAAGATAAATTTTAAAATACTATGCGAAGAACTATAACAATGCATTGTCAATTATTTGTATGCAATTTTTATGCGTTGCGACAAAATTAACTCGAGCGGTGTCACGTTTGGTTAATGATTCGTAAATCCCGTCCACTTTATAGCTACCCGGGTCACGATGACCAGAGAATATACATTTATATACGTACGCATATGTGTTTGTATGTATGTATATTACGAAATTGTAGGTAGGCGTCACACTTTGTTGCGCCAGAACACTTTGCGAATCTAATTGTTAACACTATTATTGCACGTTGTCCAATCTTTCTACTATTTAACACCGGTGTGATTGTTGAGAATTATTTTGTCCCAATAACTGCGAGCCAAGAACCGGAAATGAATACAACGTTTACAATGTATGAATGAACGATTGGACCAAAAAAATGTAAAAAATCGGAGAAAAAAAAAACAGAATGCACAACAGATGAGGGACAAAAAATTTTGCACAATACGAAATTCCCAAAGATTCAATGAAACAAATCATATTTGCATCTGAAAATTGCCATGGAAAAGAATATCTCTTGAAATGAATTTGAAAAAAAAAATGATAATAAAGGAAAAGAGAAAACATTTTTATTTGAAATTACGTCAATGCTAACTACTAGAGAGAAGGTCGGTGTGTGAGTGTGTATGAATAAAAATCACATCAAGGTTACAGATAATCGAGGCAATTTGATGGGATTGGTATACTTATAAATTAGAATCACTCTGGAAATAATGTAAAAGACGAGGGAGAGAGATATTTCCAACTTCAGCACAGAGTAAGAGAGAATAAATAATATAAGAAAGGAATAAGTCGAAGATAAAAAAGTTCAGGGTAGGCCACTACACTCAAATTGCCCAATGATATTGTACAGGAAACAGATGTAGTAAAGAATGAATAAAAAAAAAAGAAATAAAATGTAAAATTGGCATTTTCAATAATTTTAAATACTGTCGATATTTTTATTCCTGCTCATTTTCATTCTCCTCTATTAAGTTAAATATGTACAATTCTAACGTAATGCATAATTATTTTTTCCTTAATTGCATATTTGCATTAAATTTATCTCATAATAATTGCACAGAGATAAATTTTCAGTGATATGAAATATTGAGAAATTAATAGATGAAATGTTCATCTCAATAATAAAAAAAATGCAAATATAAGGATGAGAAGTAATTTCTACTCAACAAATTCGATTCATCTTCATAATCTTTCACTATTTTCTCTTGATTTGCCATTTTATTCGCTCAGACATTAAAGTCTTTCGTGACATATAATTGATTGTGGGCAAACTGTTGCCATCACTCGCACGACACGCGTTCAAGCTTATAAAAGTGCAGACGTCACGCTACACAACTTCTCCTTTGAGCAACAACGATAGAGAAAACAACTCGATTTAATTTCCAAACATTCGACATCTGGTAATTGGTGTGGATCTAACGTCAGATCCGAGCAATGACCACAATAACAGAGTGAACGACTAAAATATAGTTGGCAGTGGAATGAAGTGAAATAGTAGCGAGCAAATGACGAAGAAAGAGAGAGAGAGGTAAATATGAGGTCCCTGAACTTTTTCAAGGGTACTAATTACAGCAATCAACCATTCAGCGGTCATTCACGAGGTCCTGACCCACGAAGCAACGACACAAGGTGTTGGCTACGGAACGAGGCATATAAATTATTCATTTGAATTATCACAAAAAAAAGAGAGAAAAGAGAAAAAAAAATTCCACACATTTCAATTTTCTAAAGTTGTGATGAATGCGATATATATCACACTAAATGATATACCGGATGATGATTTTCATGATTTCTAATAAGCACAGTGAGATTGTATGACTTATTCCATACAAATAGCTACAAAAATTTTAATATTTGACAATTATTAATTTCAATAAAATCCAAATTTATTGACGATTCGAATTGCATTACCAGATAATTGAAGAAGGCATTCGGCGGTTGGATTGAAAAAGAAGGTAAATAACTCCAACCGAGATTGGACTCGATCATACCACATTAAAGTTCAATGTTATAATCATCTTTTTCTGTGTATTTCATGATCGTACGATTTCGATTATCATGAGACCATGTCAGATAAGCTGAAAATCGGAAGAACCTGAATGTCCATTTTACAATCATTTTCGATTGCAAGTTCTATCGAAATCATAAAAACTATTCGAAAAAGCACTAGAATCGATACATTTCTTATCAGTGGATATAATTTGCTTGAAGTGGGCTCGTAGATAGAAAGAAAGCAGAACGTGACAGTATATGAAAATTGATAAATTCAAGATTGATGAGTCAATGAAATACACTTTATTTTTAATTTCCAACATGGATTTCAGGAAATGGAAAAAAGGAGAGGAATAATAACAGCAATAGACTGAAAAATAATGGGATAAAAACTGTGGGCGACGATGATGAAGATGATGATGATGATGAAGGTGAAAGAAGGAATGGAAAAGTTGATTCGATCAGCCGCAAGGGACTAAATATGAATAGTTGAAGATGTATGTGTGAAGCATGTCGAGTGAGTGAATACGTGGAGGCGAAATGAAGGTGAAGAAAAAAGTATAAAACAAGAAAAGGATAAAAAGTTCCATAATAACAAAAATGAAAAAAATGAGAGAAAAAGAAATGGATGAGGTGCAAGTAGAAAGATGGCTCACCGTTTCTCTTGAGCGATAAAAAAAATGTACACGACTGCGAGATAGGGAAAGAGAAAGACTACTTGTGACCATGGGCAAGCCTTCGTCGAAGACTAGAATTAGAGGCACAACCATTAAAATCCAGAAGGATAATTGGCTGGTCCGTCTGACACGCTCTTCTCTATTTCTCTCTCACTTCCTCTCTATTTCTCCCTTTCTTTGAAATATTTTTTTCCTCACTTCCACTCGTCTTTCATTTCATTCCAATTTTTTTTTCACTATCTATTTTATTATATATAGATATAGATATGCATGGATTTTTTTCAATCTTTCAGTGACTGCGAATCGAACAGAAAAACACCGTTGACCGAGAAAGAGAAATCTTGAGACGTGAGTAATAACTGGGATCCCAAATATGTTGAAATTCAGATGATGTCGAGGCATCAATTCCCGTTCATCCAATTCGTAACTTGAAATTTGTACCTCTCGATACGATATATAAAGTAACACGTGTGTATGTAAACCAAATACACTTCCGATTGGGGAAACATCCATAAAATATCAAAAGTTAAAAAAAATAAAGCGTATGAGAAGTTCAATAACACTCAGGAAATATTCGTTCAAGTGCAGGCAGCTGATTCTGACACGATGGAAAATTTTTATACGAAATGAATTGATATTTTGTGCAACAATTTACCCTATCATGATTGAACAATTTCACAGAACTGAAAATTGAAATAACTGAGTGACCAACAACACTTTCAACATAAACTTGCATCATCAACTTCTCTATTTGTGTGATCAAATTCTCAATTTTCGTTTAATACCACCGCTCAGTATTTTATTTGCCGTCACAGTGCACCACAGAACATTCAGCTCAATTTCTTTTTGTTTTTTTTTAGGTTTATCTGTATACATAACGTGACCTCTGCACATTCTGCTATTGGGCTTACATTTTTTTTTTGTGTACTTCAGAATAAATGTATATAACATAGCAGAGACATGGATAGTGTACAGGCACGCGGGCACAGACACAGGACTACCAACGAACAGAGCTACGAGAAAAAAAATATATATACGCATAAAACAACAATAATAAAAATACAGTTGCGACGAGTATATCTTTCGTTATATTCAGAAGAGTCGATAAGCATCGAAATATGCCGCAAGGCTTCAGGGCTAACTGCCTGTCAACGAATGTCGCACGAGCTCTATGTTTTGTTTTGATTTTGTTTCTCTTCACTACGCTCGTACAACGTTTTTTTTTCTTCCTTTTCCTTGTTTCATCTTCTTTTCTTTCTCACAATTTCTTGCTGCTGATGCGGCTTCTATTACTACGAAATCAGCGATATGATCTCATAAAATAAAAACGATACTCAATAGAAAAAAAGTTTGTAAAGAAACAACAATTCGGTGTATATTTTTTTTTTCTTCTAACCAACACTTTTTTTCTCAATTCAAACTTCACACTTCAATGGATGACCAACTATGGAGATAGATGATGCAATTTTTCGAGAGAACGTGGACAATAATGAACTTTTCATTTCAATCGACATTTTTTTTAGTGGAATGATAATTTCATGTGAATATTATCCCACGAGTATATTCGTTTGCTATGTTGAACATGTTACTGTTCATTTAATTTCCACTCTGTATATTTCGATACCTCATTTCGTACACTATTCATTTTTTTTTTCCACTTCTTCAACCCGCATATAATTGTATGCATGTGAGAAACTATAATTATCCACCTCTTCATTCAAGAATTACTGGTGTGAAGCCAAAAAATTTATTTCACAAAATTCGATGCCAAACGTATGAACGAACTGGGGATAAATTTCTCTTCACTCACTCGACGAATATTCAGAAGCATCTTCGTGACTGAAGAAACTCCAAGAGAGCAAATTGCTAAATGTCATTTATTCACTGTCACCGCAATCGACAGCCAAGAAAATTACTGTGGGAGTGTGAGAACATACACTCGTCATCTGTTATCGCAATTCTACACTTTTATCAATGTCTTTACAACTATTTCAAATTTCCTCTCAACACTCGCGCTCTCATTTCTTATCTTGACTTCTTTTTTCGATCACTTTCAGGAGTTGTACATAGATATAAACATATTGAATAAAACAGAGATGGTCTGTCAAGGCCAAAACTGACACACTGTCAAAAATTCACAGTAATGTCATCCTCCTTTCTTTTATCGGTCTTTCTCGTGCCCGTGTGCATTCGTTTCTCCATTGCTTTCTGGGCACTATTTATTTTGTCACGAAGGGGAAAATTAACGAAGCGTCGCGACGCCGCCAGAGATATGAACAGCCCGTTTCCTGTAAATTCAATGGTATTCCACGGATCACCGACACACGGCCATTCACTCTCCGCCTTTTCGTATATTTTCGTTTCGAAGATATACATCAACACTTGTATATTGTTTTATTGCAACCACGCTATTTCCACGACGATTTGTGTATGAGTAATATTTCTTTTTCACTTTTTTTTCAAGTTTAATATCGCACTCGCTGTTTATTGATATATTTTTTTTTCTCGAATGTGTTTTGCAGCGAACAATTTTCATCTCACAACAATTTCTATTCGACAGTTGAATGATTTCAGAAATGGTTGAAAAGTCTATGTTGTTTTTCATGTGTAGAATTAATTAACAGATATGAAAACATTTGATCTTTTTTAGATTTACTTTTCCTTAATTTGCGTCTTTTCTGAAGTGTAATTGTGTAACGTAGTGGATGAAAGAACAGGAGAAAAAATAGTTTTTAATGATAATTCGCAACTGAAATTTTGGGAGTCAATGAGGTGCAAAGTCTTTTCAGTGAATCTCTTTTTTTCATTCTACTGTTTCTTCTATCCTTCATCTTTCGTTTGATTTATTCTTTCGGTCATTAATCTCAAGCACGGACTGCTGCGATGAACGTAAAATTGCACAAACTGCTCACAGCTATTACCAGTGCGTGAATCTTGATTGAAATTCATTCACCGCCGCTGTCAGAAAAAAATGTGTAGAAATGGTGATTGATATTTTACTGTCATTGCCAATTTTCGGACGTTGAATTATCAGCTGCTTGACATCATTCAAAGTTTTGATGTAGAACTCGCGTCAGATGGAAATTCTCGTAAACTCCATATAAAATATCAAAATGTGATGATTCCAAAAAAAAATCCGATTAAAATCTGACGCAATCAAATTTCCAACTCTTCAGTTCACATCACACTCAAGTCACCGTCGATTATCTTATTCAACTTCTTTCTATACAATAATCGAAAGAATTGATAAAATGTATCAAATAGAAAATTGAAATCAGTTCTGCTTATTATTGATGTTTGTGATGTCGATATACTGAATAGTGAAACAAAATGACAAGAGATCACTGCGGAAGTTGTCATTCAGGAACACTTTGGAAAGATGAGATAGAATTTCCATCATCTCAACATCGGAAGAATTCAAAATTAATCGGAAAACAGCGAAACACTCCTGGAAAAGCAGATCAAATACCCGTTCACTTTTCAAACACTCGTCTCATTCCTCACAAATCATTCAACATTGTATCTCAAAAGTTGGCAAATATAAAAACTTTAAAAAAAGTTTATTTGGTTTGTAAATCACCAAAATATTTTTTTTTATTTCACCAACACATTTTCTTCACGAGAATTTCCGGAATGATTTCATTCCTATCCACAACAGAGAATAAACTTCCGCAATTAAAAAAAGAAACATCCATCAATATTCGTTACTTGTTTTTTTATTTATTTCCGATTCATATCAAAACCCAAGAGAAAATCGTAACATTTCACATCAAAATAAATAAATGAAATGAAAACTGCGAATGTAATTAATCTCTTGAAAATGTTGTCGCCACTAAATCGCGAAATATTCTATCACACTATTCGACAAAGTCAATTTCCGAATTAGATAACGACGCAATATGAATACGCACGTGTATTACTTGAAAAACCGGAAAGAGAAAAGGAAAAACAAAATTACCTGTGTCGCATCCGAGTATGGTGTGGCTGAATTTTTATCAATCATAAGTGATCCAAAAAGTGGGCTCCCTGAATTAGCGGGACTGTCCTGCTGTTGCGGCACCATTTTCACCCCGTTTACAATCTCCGTGTTTTCGATATTACTTTCAATAATCACTTCACACTTATCTTTGCACACAATTTCACTACAACGTAGAGTAAAAAAAAAACTACTGAAATAATAAAAGCAGTAATAACAATTTTTTTTAATATTGTATCGTCGTTTCAGGTGTTCCGCACACAAATTCCACCGATCAATGAATTTTATCAGTATCGAAATGTAACGAAACAATTTCTATATACATAAAAATGTATATAATGATAACGATGAGTTTACTTTCGTAGTATGTATTGCTATTACGGCTGCTGCTTCTACTGTTGCTTGCTGCCAATAGAAACTGCTACACACGCGGTCGTCCAAAATTTATTTTCACGAGCGTGTGCACACGCTATCGATCCACACTGGTACGTAGCTCGCGCGAAACTGACGATTGTGACGATACTCGTGATGTTAGTAGGTTCTCTCTCGTGCTGCCACTGAAGCCGCCACCACCGCAACCACCACCGCCGCCGACGGTGAGTTTTATCGGGGGAGTGCGAAGCAAAGCAAAGCAACCTCTTTTTACCTCGTGAAAATGTACAGTTGAGCAGCCGTGTGGATTAATAGACTTTTTCGTCTATTTATTTATTCACACAAATCGTCTTTCATCTACATATACGTGAATTTATATTTCTTCACGTTTTATATTTATCCATTAATATATTTTTCCATATATATTTATATATTTCCTCTTACGGATTCGCGCGTGAATAAATAAATAATATTCTCTGTGTATTCAACAATTGGAAATTTCATTTATGATTATTCTCTCTTTCTTTATTTTTTATGTGGAGATTTTATTTCTTGTCTAATTTGTTGGTATCACACATCAACAAAAAAAGATTCTTCATCCACAATGAACGTTCGTTTATTTATTTGTTCTTTTTCTCTTTATCGATTGCACTTGCACAGAAAGTGTTGAACAAATATCAAACATAAATATTGGCAAATAGAATTCATTGGATGAAACAAATCAGTCATAAGAAGTATGAACAGAAGAAGAATCCAGATGTTCTGTCAAGTGTTTTATGTCTTATCTCTCTTTTTCGCACACACTTTAAATGTATTACGAAAAACTAGTTCTTCAATCACACGTTGTTGAATCTTCACACAAAAATTAATTCAATGACATCAAGAAAAAAAGGTAAATTAACAGAGAAACATTGAATTTACTATCAGATAAACTTGATTAGTTTTCTTTTTCAAATCGATGACTTTCGATTTAAAAAAAAAATGTAACGTGGAACAATTTTTATCCGCAATTCAATTCAATAATATTTCTCTTCTCATTTATTTACTTCATTAATTATTTTTATTTGGACTTTTATTACGGTCAATATAATTCTCTCACGCTCGATCTCCGTTGATGGGGTGACATTTTATTCCCGCTGGCGAGACGTACGATACTCGCTAAACGAGCGCTCATGTGCTACTGACTCGCGATCCAAAGTGACTGTCGAGTATACTCTTTGGGGCCGCATCAGCTGTGCGCGACTATGACTCTACTCCCCACTGCTATCGCACGAAAGCACACGAACGTGCGCGCAGCCAATCGGCTCATAGAGACCCACTCGGACATCTCGTTTCATCCTTGAAAGCTCAAAACATCTTTGTCGCGCATGCAGGAACAAACACGCAGCTCATTCCCCTTTCCTTTCCACACCTTCTCCAACTCTCTCGCACTCGTTCTCTCAATATCTTTTATTTTCTCGTAGATAGCCACTTGGACGCGTCCAAACACGTTGACCACCGTGCATTCGTCTTCGTCGTGGCGAGCCCGCTATTTCCTGCTGCTGCTGCTGTTGCTACTACCACACCAACTATATACATACGTGGAGGGTGAGAGAAAGAGAGGAATGATGATGCACGTTATATGGCAATACACCTCACTGGCTACACTCGGAGACGCGAAGGCGACGCGCTCGGTTAAAGGCACACAACGACGTTGATGCTGAGATCTTCACATTGCCCATGAGGCCTCTGTCCACTTTACGTCAAGGTCAACCTTCGATAACATTCACGGTTGTCACGTTATTTTGTTTTTTTTTTTTTTTTCGATTCTCACAATCGGAATATTTCATTTCTTTCTGATAGAAGATAAGACAGAATGCGTATTATCAAAAATTCGATGGTATGGATTTCAGTTATTTTCTAAATAGCTTCACCAAACGAGATATACCATTTCAATGAATTATTGATAGGCTTACGGAACGAAAGTTTTCATGTTGTACATGTACGGTACTTCTGCAAAGTAAATCGAATTTTTTTCAACGACAGATACCGTTTAGATTGGAACTTTCTCCATATCTTCGATTGATTATCGATATCGTCAAATTGAATCATTACCAATTTTTAGGAGAAATTGTCTCAACGATTTTTTGAGGAAGCCATGTGTGATCGATGCACTGAGTTGTCTAACACGAGCAATTATATGGATTTGTACTTCTCTCACTTCTTCAAGTTTTACCGTCCACTTACGCGGCCTCGTGCACTCATTATCAGTTTTACATCGTCAAATTGAAACGTAACCAACTGTAACTCCCGAATAAAGACTGGGAAATTGGAAAAAAGTGAAGTTGAAGTAGTCACCAATTGTGCTTCCTATTTTGAAATTGTTCAAGCATAAAATAAAAATTTTGAAAGATTACATGATGGAAAATTGTTTATTCTCTCCTTCCACAAAACCCTTCATCGTATTATTATTTTTTTTTTCACAGTTTCCACTTCCGCTTATTTAATTTTATTATCATTATTTATTTATACCTTTTCCCTCTCTTCTTTCGTTCTTCTTTTTTTTTCTCTCCGCGCTCAGTTCGCAAAAGTGTCAGATAATAAAAGTCGGCATGGCCGCGTCGTAAAGTATGCGGTATGTCCGCGCAGTTTACACGCGAGCTAACTTTATTGCAAGTGGCCGACGATCGCATCGTCGCGGCCTTTTTCATGATCTCCATGAGTGAAGACTGAGCATGAACGAAATATACAACTATACATATAGTAAAAAACACATTTTGTATATTTGGTCGATGCCCGAAAATCATTGTAACAAAACTACAAAAATGTATGAACATACGTAATTCATGTTTGAATATGTTTGAACCAATATTTATACACTGACAATGTTTCATATTAAATTAAAAATGATATTTACAGATAACATCGATGACTTTATTTTTCCAATTTTTTTTCTCACTCTCATCAACCATACAAATCGATTAGTCGTGCATGTACATCAGTTAGACCAAGGTCATAACATATATATATGACATCTCACAAGTTACATAAAATGACTGTGAAAGATTCTTAAAAACATTTTTCAAGCTTTTTCATTCTACCAATGATTTTACATTTTTTTTCTTTTTTCGTTACGTGGCATTTTTTTTCTCTAATTTATGAATTACACGGTCAGCATCAAATTCATGAAATAATCGATGAAACTTACGGTGTATTATCGCAGTTAGCATGAAATAATGTAATGATACGATGTAGAATATGAGTTGTAATTCATACAATTAACGATAGACTGCGTCAAGTTGTCATAGATGTATTTGAATTAGTTCATTTCGATATATAGTGAATAACAAAAAAGAATATTCGTGCCAAATAATTTTGGTAGTGGGTCGAGTGAGATGTGACGTTAGTGGCTCTCTTGATTGCCTCGTGCGTGCCTAAGTGTATGCATGTATATAACACATTCATATATATCTAACTGGGCTTTTCCACGAAATCGTCCAAAAATATATTGGACTATGCTGTAGATATGTGATATTATATACATCACCCATCATCTTTTTGCTTCGTGTAACAAACAAATTTTCTCGAATACAATCACGAAATTTGTCTTAGCATTGCATTATTTTGTCAACGCAGAATGTAATTATATTTTTTTGGGCTTGTCATCTCACAATCTCCACCATTTTCTTATCTATTCTTACATAAAATTCTTCATAATATTGTGACCATTGGTATGATCAATTACATTCCTGGACAAAAATTCATGATAAATAAAAATGAAAACACATCAAATAAATGAAAAGAAAATGGCGTATTATTTACGCATTCGATGGGAGCGGTTACCGGATATGCTCGGTGTATCTTGAGAATACAAAGTACTTCACGCGCATTTGTACTCACAACAAAAAATAATAGTCAAACAATAACCACACTATTGATGATAAAACATTTGTACTATATCACTTACTATCAGAATTAATGGTCAATGTCATAGTTAGAACTGAATTAATAACATTACATTCTTAATTGCTATTTCATGGACAATTTATATTGAGTTGGTTTTCCCACAAGGTGATACATTTTATTCCTGATTCACAGTGATATATCAATGATGATACTCTAAAATATTCTTTTTCTCAGTTTTTATTTCATTTCTTTTTTCATAACTAAATGCGTAGTTTGACAAACAATCTATTTTCATATCCCTTCATATATATGCAATGGCTTAGTCTTCGTAACCTTGCAAATAAGAATGTGCATGTACAGCTTAAGGTGATAATGATTAAATCATGTATATATATGCGACAATATCTCGTGAAACAACATGACCATTTGCATTATCTCGTCGAGGACATTTGCCAAGTAGAATACCTAATCGGTCTGTGGCCCAGGCAAACACAAAATCACAGTGCAATATATATATATTTAATGCATTCACGATTGCAGCATATGACATCCAACTTTATCCTTATCTATGAATATATCGGTAAATATTTATTGGTTATATTTGTGATGAAACATATACACAGAATTGTTTGAGTAAATATATTTAATACAACATGTTAAATAATTTTATACTCTCTCACTGCTTTCATACGTATTATAATTTTCAATTATCAATTATTTTCATTGTTATCTTGTCAATATAGATATGAATTTGATGATAAATCGATCGATGATGTACAACAACTAAATGACATTTGAAAATGATGAAATATATAAATAGGAAATATTGGATTAAATCGATTACAATTGTATGTGTTCAATTTATTTCTAATGGACTGACTGTTTCTGTACTATTTTTTGAAATTCCTGATCCGCTTCGTTTACTGTGATGATCACAAAATGAAAATAAAAGAAAAAAAAATCCAATTCAATCTTTGGAATATTTTGACTGTTGCTAAACATTTCCTCATTCCCTTTTCATCATATTTTGAAAATACACTTTATGGCATCCCGACGATGCTGAGTACTTCAAAATAATTTGAACGTCCTCTTATCCATTCTGAATATACACGATCACTTCAATTTCTCGAATAGCAGATATTCCAGGTGGATAAAAAGAAAAACAACAGGTGAAAAAAAAAATGGGTAGACAATAAACCGACAATCATTTTGTGTTCATCATTCTCCAAACCAATTATCTTTCATAATTCCTCCGACATTGAACATTCAATTTTTGACATCCTACTTCTCCTATACCTTCTCTTCAATGAACTAGAAAAAAAACATTAGCTGCACTATCCCATGAATATATTTTATGTAAATGGACTTAGGTACAATTTGAACTAAACAGAAATTCATCATCATGCTGACAAGATGATCGTACAATTAAATAAATCCACTCAGTATAAATTATGAGGATATGACTTCATATACATATATACATACTTTGTGTATGTGCATATACAAGATGTGATTAGTCAGCATATAATGGTCTTTTATGTATAGATCTGTTGCAGTTGATGGTCATATATGTGTTTGCTTCTTAACCATCACAAACCATGGATTAATATGTCCACGTATAATTACATACGTCCCGCAACCTCATCCACTCCTCACACTCATACACATATATATACATAAAACACGTGAATAAAATGAAATATATCCATCAAATTTAACGTCATACATCGTTGATGACGTATATGAAGACACACTTTGTGTGGTTGGGTCACGTTTCGTCAGATTCACTCAACAACTATTTTAAATATGTGTTAAAGACATCTGACACACATAACGTGCAATTCTTTAATGTCCGTATGAATACAAAAATAATATCCGTACGTCATTTCAAGCACTTGTTAATGATATTTTCATATTCAATTCGTAAATTATTTTATCACTTTGTGTGAATGGATCTTTTATGAAGTATTCTCCGATGAATTTATTCTTCACTCGTTGCAAATATTTGAGTAAATAAATTGCAGGAATTTCAGGAAATTTTATATTGCGCATCCAATTTCTTAACGTGACTTCGAAATTATAATATACAAAATACTTCTCTGTACCAATCTTGTCATTGCAATTCATATTTTAAACATTTTCATCTATTCCTACGAAATATTTCATTGCTGCATGAATTATTTCTATCTCCAACAATTTTCCAGCTTCTCATTTATTATCTGAATCGTAACTCAACAGATGAATCGCCCTGATTGTAAAACGTGTTCATGAATAATATTTAAGATCTCATCGCAACTTCGCAGATATTTCCAAAATATGACGAATCAATAAAATGATGAATAATTCGATGAAGTACAATGGCATAAATGCGATATTGAAATTCCTCCGCATTTGTCTTCATGATACATAAAAATAATGAGGGTTATGAAGATGAGTGATTGTACACAGAAATTTATAACCATAAATATATATATAGATATATAGTACATCGATTTCCGACTAAATCGTAATTGTTACTCGACCACTGTGTGCTGTGTGTATGCACAACGAATCAGTATGATTAATCGTGCACACGCGATGCAATTCGAGTAAAGTGCATGCCGCTAATGAGTAGGTACCTAGCATTGTCGTACTGTCAAACCGATTACAACCATTCGCCTCTGTATTCGCAATATTATATGTATATATGTATATACAGCAAAGTACGTTATCGACGGTCCCCAGGTGCATCGTCACTAGCAATTTCGAAATAATGCACCAACGCCAGCTTTTTGTTGAACCATCTCGTGTTTCATTAACTATGATTATGTGTAGGTACTCGCGTATATATTCGATATCATTATATTCATTCAATATTTAAATTTATCACTTCATTCGCAAATTTATGTGTCTTTACATTCATATTAATTCTCACTAACATTCACAGTTGTAATAATTCAACTGCAGAGGAAATTTTACGTTGAATAGTGTGAATGATACATTTTATTAGTAGGAAAATTTCGATGGGGTTATAAAATTGGTTTGATGGATAATTTGAAAGTTTTTAGTTGATGTTAGGAAATATTATTGACTGTCAAAATGGGAATAAAAATCGAATGGATTTTAATATTTTAGTTCTCAATGAATTTTTCTGCTGGATGAAAAATATTGTTGACTTCTTTCTTCTACAGTCGAAGCAGATTGTATACAGATGTATAAATATACAGTACAATAGAGACTCCTCCATTTTATTTCACCAGTTGTATGTAGCGCTTCTATTGTGAATGCCCAACACCAGTCAGGCTCACATTGTTCTTCATCATCCTTCGCAGAATTTCAGACCGAGTTCTCGTCGCAGGTACAGACACGCATATACACATCAATGCGGGTGACAAAATGTGAAAGACTCTTTTTTTGCATCTCGTTTTCACACAAATTTATATGGGCGGTGCAGACTGTATCGAAAAAAAAAAGATTTTGGGATAATAAAGAAATGAGAGAGAAAAAAAAGGAGCGGAAAAATGGAAAACGTGCTCGGCTGCGAAATACTATGACAGTTGCTTTTGGTATTCAACTGTACGATACTTTTTCTTTCAATATGGTTGAGAAAGATTCGTGTATATTTGTATATCAGTGTGTGCATATTTGTATAGGGACTTCACTTCTCTTCGTTGTGTGTTGGATATGCACGGTGTGCAGTGCAATACAACGGATGTGAGAGTGTGCTGTTCCTTGCTTGCCCTTCAACCAACACAAGTGACTCAAGACAACTGAGTGTGTCCCTTTAAAGTTTAAATGTCCGTCAGATACTGGCGATGGTGGCGGCGGTGGTGGTGATGATGGTGGCGCGAACATCCTATTCTTTGCGGACTTTAAACGGTTTAATGCTTTACAATGTGTTGGTATATTTTCATATATTTTATGTGTATGTAGCTTGTATTCAAATAATTTATGGGGGGGAATTTTAAGTAAAATGGACCTCCTGCTATTTTTTTACAGATGTTCTCCTCGAATATGCTGTTCATGGTGTTTGTTCCAAGTAGAATTTTTAATCAAAGAAGAGAAGAAATTCACGCTCGTCCCCTCTTTTGTATTTTCCAGATTCTTTTTATATGAGAAAAAAATTTGTTGTAGACTAATGAAGACAATCGCGACCGCCATTATTAAGAAGTAAAATTGATGATGGAAGTAGGATTTTGAAAAACTTATCGGAAAATTATGACTTGCAGCGATAGTTCCGTGATTAGGAAGGTTAATAAAATTAGAAAGAAGTTGATGATAGAGATGTTGTGCATATATTGGTAATGTCGAGACTTTTTAATTTATGATAGTGAAGGGAAACTTTTTTGTGACTTAATAACTAGGCCTTTCTCATCTACCCGTGAAATACATGGTCAAACCACCGAAACGTGAACAGTTTGGACAATGCACGAGTGCACGACAAGAAACGAGCCCAAATGCACTGACTGAGAAAAAAATTCTATCAATCATAGTTCACATGATGTTCTCAGTTCCTCTTGAATATTTCCAGGGTTCAAAAATAAAATATTTAAAAACAAAATTCAACGAGTCCTCTTTATAATTTTCCCATAAAAATTTTGTTCCAAATCGTGGCTCATCGATGAAGCTTCATATTTTTGAAGTC
Source organism: Meteorus sp. PSUC_FEM 10030008 (assembly GCA_018881525.1). NCBI lineage: Eukaryota > Metazoa > Arthropoda > Insecta > Hymenoptera > Braconidae > Meteorus > Meteorus sp. PSUC_FEM 10030008. The sequence goes on from JABMBR010001286.1 coordinate 24,907, forward strand.
AAATTTATTTTGATCAATTGTCAAAAATTCAAACACTTCTTGTTAACTTTTTCTTTCTTGCGTAAAGTTAATTTCTACCCCGTGCTCTTTGTATTACCCACACAAATATACCTCAAGTCAGGAATTTTCAACCGGATGAAGGGTGGCTCCTGTATCCCGAGAGAGATCCACAGGAAATGGGAACACACCAGAAAGGCGTCCTGTATATACCAATGTATGTACAGGTTTATACACGTTAAAATTCGTGATATACGTTCCGCTCTAACCGAACAGCGTCGCACACTGGTACACTTTTACTTTTGATATAATACGAAGGGTAATTTGAGAATAGAGGAAGCGAGAGAGGTAGAGTGGCGATACAGAGAGTGAAAGAGAACAAGTGTGTGGCGTTGGTGGGTTCTAAATTCACCAGTTTCTCCGGTTCGATGCTCCTATTTTATGGGGGAGAAGCTGTATTAACTGCGGCTTCCGTGTCATGCACCACTGACACAACACAGAATAGTGAATTTATTACATTTCATTCATTTATTTATCCATCAGTTTGATTTTTCTATTTTTTCGTCAGTGGTGTTTCGATTTAACTATGTCCTAAGGACATGCATCTGACCAAAAAAAAGGGGGTTCATAATGGGTTTTGATATGTAACAACGTACTGATAAATTCAAGGCATGAAATATTCCCAGAGCTCAGCATCAATTATTGCCCTGGATCAATGTTGATACCTCCGGGATCAATAAATTCAGAGTATTCCATCTTCTAATGAAGAATTATTGAGTGTTTCATTATTTAATTGTCATCGAATATTATTTGAGGGTATTTGACCCTTTAGATATTCACAGAGTGTCTGGGATGACTTTGGAAAGAAAGGTAAGAATGAGATTCATCATTCATCATCAATTTTCTAACGAAAAGGTGAATTACATCTCCTTATTTTTTTTTATTCAATATTTCATGTTGGGATTATCAATTTATCAGAGAATAGAAATCGATAGTTGGGTTAACTTCCACTCTCAAACTCCAATATTCCAGAATAATTTCATTATCCATCGAAAATACAGTTAGTTCCATGAATTGAAATGAAGTACGTGGCTTCACTTTAATTCGAAAAATTTGTATAGTTATTTGACAGTCATAAAATTGATATGAAAATTTCTTTTCGTGACTTTCTCCTGCGGTCTGTTCAAATCCTCAACAAACGAATATGTACGAATAAAAAAAGTAGGAAGAACAATTTGAAACAGAAAGAGAATAACACGTGTGTCAGTGCGAGAGAGAAATTAAAATTGGAAAAAGGTATAGAGAAAAGAAGAGTGAGATGACCGCGCGACTGAATCGGCTTCTCTCCCGCATTGTTTGTACATTTGCTCGGACGATCGTCACGTTCGAACATGCCACTTCCTGCGTGATACGCGCGTCGTATATCGAGAATGCGAATGTAAAGCGAATACGGAGAATTTAAAAAGTTATTTAGGGACTCGTAATTTTTTTACGTTCTTCTCGTTCTTTTTTTTTTCTTGGTTTTTTTTCTCCACTTTTTCATTTTATTCTTCTGTGTTGGCACACCATCTCAACCACAGTCCACTTACACGACGTTCAATAGTGTCCACTTTTTTTGCTCTTCATTCTCCTCACTTTATTTCATTTTGTTCATTTGCTGCCTTTTTTTTTGTCTTACAAGACTTTGAAAATTTTTTACTTGAAATTCTTATATAAATCGGTTAAAAGTAAATTCCCACGTTTTTTTTCTCGTGCTCTATTTCAAACACAAATTCACTAACCGCACAGCTATGTATGTGTGAAAATATAATATACCACGGTGTATACCCCATATTATAAGATGACCCATAAAAGTTGCGTGATCGAGCGCGGGAATGCGAATTATTACAAAACTTTTACGACACAAAATGTGGGTAGACCATTCGTAGCATTCGAATTGTATATTACATGCACATATATACATATACATTCGAAGGATCTTGTGGCTTTTTAATAATGCAACAGTGTACGTTTTAAACTGTTTGAAAAAGTGCATGGGAAAAAATAAAGGGCACGAAGTATTATGGATTATACTCTTCGCATGAGCACAAAATTTTCATTCCAATTGTACATTACCAATTAGATGATTCACATTTCAATATCTATCTGAATAATTTTTCTTCTTCCATTTTGTTTACAAAAATATTCGTAATATTCGCCGAAAGATTTATTCGTATGCCAGTTGCATCCAAAATTGTTGATGAATAATCAGGAAATAAAATGCATTTTGTATAATTTGTGAAGTGATATAAAATATCACTCGATTGCATTCAGCGTGTATTTATGTGTTATCTTTGTGATAAAAAATGTTCATCTAATATTTCCTACTCAACAATATTCATTCTCTTCCAAAGAATTCAAATTTTTATCAAACTCTAGGTCAACGATTTGTTCAGGGTGTCAATTATGAAATCAGTCGATGCAATTATAAAAATTTTCAAGGCTCCAACATATTTATTCATTTATCTTCATATCTGAATGTTTATTTCATTCTGTCATCCATCACATTCATTCACCATGTACAGTTTTCATGAGAAAATTGAAGTACATTTGTACTATCGTAAAATGCAAAATACTTTCCAAATAAAATGCAAAACTGTTCACAGTATTGCTCTTCATTTTTATTATAGAGGTGACAATGTCTTTGGATACGACATGTTAATTTTTTCTTTCCTTTCAACTAAGAATAATAGATCATAAATTTGAAATAATAACTCATTGGAAAATTCGTATATAATGACGAATAAACTGGTAAATAAATGGAAATATGAGGTGAAATTAAAATGGTTTGGTGTGAAGACGTTATCGCATTATATTCTCGGAAATAAATTATGAAATGTGCGCGCGGTTGAATGAACGCTGACTTTCATATACAACATGTATCTAATATAAATAAATATGTGTGACTATTACACTTACAAGCACGCATATATACAATATATTGTCCACTATGGCCATTCGTATCTCTTCACTACCGCGTCGCGATATCCACGCTTTTCACAGACAGACTTCTGGGAATGACCGCACATCGCACGAAATGAAACTATACGGACACATTCATATATTAACACATAACAAGACCGGACGTGAGTGTTTTAATTGGCGTTCAATCATTCTGCAACAATAAACATGTGAGAGAATGCATTTTATATGGGGACACATCCATACGCGTGATGAAAATTTCTATGCATTTTTTCCAAATTATTCTCATCCTTTTTTTTCTATTCATTTCATAACTTTCGATTTTTTTTTCTCCAAATATCCTCCATCCTCCTCCTGTTTATTTTGGGAAAATTCAATGGCGATTTCAATTCAAAGTTGTATATCATGTGCAGTTCTAATTGAAGAGTTTATTACAACTTTCGATATTTGGTAGAATATTTTTTTTTTCCAATTCATTCATTTGTTCATTATTACCACTGCTGCATTGGTTTCCATTCTCGATGGCGTACTCTTCATTAGCTCTGCAAATAAAAAATGAATCGAAAAAATTGGAGGAGTAATTGAAAATGCAACGAATCAAATTATTTGTGGAATGCTTTGATCCTATTTTCCATTTTTGGGATTAATATTGAATTGATTGTAGAATATTGGCTCCTCTAAATTCTCGAATGTAAAACAGCCCTTGAAATGGAAAGCTCCCACCCTGTTGCATTAATGAACAAAAATTGAGATTTAAACAAAATTTAATTGTTCGCAACGAATGCATTTGTAAGTATCGCATGTAAAAATGGAATAAAACCACACATGAATACAGATCCTGGCATAAAGCTCAACGAATTCAATCATTAGCCGTGTGGGTTTCCTCTCATCATGATGTGCACATGAATAATCTGTTTGAATGGGATTTTCAAATACTCTTTTCCCATAAAAATATTCGAGAGCATGAAAAAACGGATTAAAAGCCCACGAATGAAAAACAGCGAGACAATTATTGAAATATCACTTCAAAATAAGAATTCCACTTTGAAAGGCTGAATATGTTTGGTGGTGATTCATATGAAAAGAAAAAGCGGATGAAAAACATTTTTTTCATGACGTACGTAGGAAAATTTTGTTGGGTTTTGTATTAATACACATTGCAGCCCCTGAATTGATTTGAGTGAAAGAGATTTGATGCTAACCATGATATATATTCACACGCTATACATTCACCAATAACAAGCGTTCAATTAACGAGATAGAAAGAGGGAAAAACGAGAATGAGCGAGAATTGTGGAAGAGGTGAAAGGGTACAGAGAAGGGGACGTGAATATGTGGTTTATGGTATTCCCTATAAATACGCGCATGCATTTGGTGTACGTTAATTCAATCGCAAATATTGCCTAATTGGCGCAAAGCTCACCAACCCTCCACCACCCTTACCTTACCAACTAGAAGAACAATTATATACTAAACACAATCGCCAAGCGTTTATGATCAGTTTATTTCGTTCAATGATTGATTGACTCGAAATATTTCACGAAAACACGTGTGTGATTATGTGTCGCATTTTCTTCTCTTATCTGACGTCTTTCACAATATTTTTCATAAACTTCTTCTAGTTCAATATGCATTGCCTTATCGAAGTATGGAATTTTTAGTTTCATCATATGATTTTACATTTGTGTTAACTTAATGAGACAGCCTGGGGATTTGTTAGAATACTAAAGTCGTAATATAAATCAAATTTTTATGTGAGTCACGTACAGCGATTTCATGATATGAAAGAAGGAAAAACATTGAAACAACGAGGGATGGGAAATGGATAGATGCAACATGAGGTAAATATTTTTTTTTCATCCCCATCTTCTGTAACCTGTGAATGTCGTACAATTTACATCAGGAAAGAACTTGTTTTTTTTGGTCATATTACTCACACTTATACACACGTCAACATCGCCAATGAACGCGTCTGTGTATTTATTTCATATATTTGTGCTTGTGTACATACAAATTTAGAGATATCCGCTAGAAAATTTTTAAATGCTTTGATGTACAAAATTTTCACCGAACTCGACGACAATATAAAGATGGAACTGAAAAAACATATTCGATTCGTGGTAAGTTTGCTGCCATTGAATGACTTTGATTAATGTTCATCAAATCTGTAACACATCAACAAATTAATTAGAATTATTTCAATAGTATAGATTAATGATTATCTGAGTAAATTAAATCTATCGACACAAACGATGAATAATTTAAACTGTTCTCATTTATTTTTTCAATGAAATTTCCCAGTGAAACACACCGGTAATGAAATGAGAAGCTATAAAAACTATCAAATGACTGCATCGTGTGTATTCTCCGATGATTATTGACGCTGTTGCAGCTTCCAGGAAAGTCGAGTCGAAAGATAACGGTATATAAAATATGTATTACATACAATCTTTACTGTATACATTTGACGACCAATGTTCACGAAGGCATCATCGACTACGCCAGCTTCTCATCTCTCTCTCTCTCTCTCTCTCTTCACATTGCTTATTAGTAGGGCCAGGGACCTCGTGGGGAAGGGGAAATACTAATACATATAAAAAAAAGAATAATACGTGTATGTGTGAAACAGAAATATTCAGGTTGAACAAAAGCGAAAAATATGAACTGACTTAACCTCGTTTTATAAATAAACAATGAATGTAGGTACTATTAAAAAATAAAGAATATCGAAGAATATCGAAACAAAAGGCTTCGCCTCGGACGACAATTTAAATGTGATCTCAGACATTTCTTACTTTACCTCTCTAGGTGGGGAATATACTATTTCGAATAATTTACAAATTCTCAAATAACTTATGCATTAAATAAATTTATCAAAATTTCTTTTTTTCGGAATAAAACTATAACTGTTTATGCTGAGGAGTGTCTTGCTGAATATCTTGCTGAGTATCTTAATGAATGTCTTGATGAATATCTTGTTAATGAGCAAGATATATAGCAAAACGATCAGCAAGACACTCAGCAAGACACTCAGCAAGACTCCAGCAAGACTCTCTGCAAGATTGTTAGCAATATATCCTGAAATATTTTGCTAAATTTCGTGCTGAATATCTTGCTAAATGTCTTGTTGAATATCGTGCT
>JABMBR010001296.1:0-30998 GCA_018881525.1 Meteorus sp. PSUC_FEM 10030008
TATATATATATATATATACATCACTCTGATACTGACCTTTATAAGACCAATTGCACCAAAATGTTCGCATATTTCGTCTTCAGATATGGTTGGATCCATTCCCGACACGAAAATAGTATCCTCTTGAACGACCATTCCATCATTGGATCCATTACGGTCACCAAAGCTCCCTGTAACACAGTCTAAGTTTAATATTTGCTTTGATTATATTTTGCAACACCCTAACACACGTTGACAAAATCGATTTTTAACTATTCCACGTGAGCCCTATCTTTATTTTCTACCATTCTTCGAAGCAGTTATCCGCGAATACAAAAAAAAATCATGAAGTATAGCAAACCACAACATATTAATCAATGGATGAACGTTAGTTCCAAAATGTTGCTAACCAAACTGATGTTAATTCTCTCATTTTTCGCTATATTCCTCTTTTCAGCATAAAACTAATAAGAATTATGAAAACAATCATTCGGAATGTAACCCTCTCCGATTTTTCCCCATTTTTATTTCACTTAAAGTAATTCACTAATAACCAAATGATAATATTTATCATTATAAATATTTAGCACCATCTGAAAATATTTTGTTGAATAACAGTCGTTTTTTCATCAATTTTTTTTGTCACGCCTGTATTTAAGGCTTGGAGCATTCAAATTAACCTTCATTTATTAAGATGTAAAATTGGTCGTGATTATGTTGAGTCAGGAACCCATTCTTGTTCATGGATGAATATAAATACAGGTTTTTTTTCCACTGTACATCCTACCTACGTCGTTGTTTCAAACACTCTGAATGAAATGAATTATTTCAATTCTCTTTGATTAAAAAAACCTCTCAAGAATCCTTATCGCTCATAATATATATGTATATGTGTATGTACATATATATATAAGAACATATAACTTCCGAATATATACATAAGCATGTAACCAACCGATAAACTTCATCGGAGGTATTGGAGAATTTTGATTTGACTTTTCAATTGAACACAAGGTTGCAGCTTAACATATAAAAGGGCTGCGATGAAATATCATTAAAAAAAATCACCCCACTTCCATTTTGTCCAATTCTTCATTATGAACGACTGATAAATTCAACTACCCACTAACCGATAGTTATCTAATGTGCATATCAATCTATAACTGTGTCTCAATGTCAATCACGGAGACCACAAAATTGTAAAACAATTTGATCCATTCTACATTCATTAACGTTGATAATCATAGCTATTAAATCAAGTTGCATACATGAATTTATGTGTTAGTTTATACCTTGGACTTAGCCAAAGTGCGTACTCATTTTCTTGATAATAATCTAATCCACCTTTGGTTTGATGTACAGACAAATATGAATTTATACACGTTTGTTTCAACCTGTTGTCGCATTTTGAGCAGCCCTTTCATATAATAAAGTAACCGAGTATTTTAAGTAGATTGTAAAATATTAGAGTGAATGCGTGAATAGCACCAGACCAGTACAGACAGTCTGGTGCATTTACCTTTGTTATAACCACCACGGCCACCGCCACTGCTAAAACACAGAAGCAGATATACCAATGAGACGACTCATGGGGACAGAGATTGTGTGATCGATCGTGATCGGTGTGTGGCGATTCATACGCTGCTTGCCACCCCAATTTGTTCTTCTTGATGTACCTACTGTCTAAATGTCATCTGTTCATATTTGTTGTTGTTTTTTTCTCATGTTGATTCTATTTTATTCTCACACATATTTTGTTTTAAACAATTTCAATCAATATCAATACTAGATTCAGTCGTCATGATACGTCACAGTTCGTCACAGTGTTGTGTATGGAGATGCATGCAGGAATTGAATTCTTTCTCTTCTTCAATCAAGCACATACAGTCGGCTTTTGAATTTTTCCCTCTCATCTTCCATTCGAAAAGTTAAAAATACCCAATAAATTTTTGCTAATCACAGTTGGAATAGTTGAAATAATACTACAATGGTATAAATATTTTTGCGTCTGGTAAATTATGGAGGACGACCCAAAATCAATGTACGGAACGTAATTGCGAAGTCACCCTGGTTCCTCTTCTTTTTTTTCATTTAGACAATTAATTGAGAAACGCAATGTCAAGTAAAGTCGTTGAACTAAAATTATTTTAAAGGACAATCAATATTTTGTTCAGGTTGATTTACCACTTAAATCCAACGTAAACTACAGAACATCATTCAATAAAGGAAAGAGTTCATACACATGTATAAAAAATAAATAATCAATGAGTAAAACACAGATGTATGAAAAAAATAACCGGAATTTTTTCAGGGGTGCGCAGTAAATAATTCGTGGACTTTGTAGCGATCTATCGACGAATATGACTCGCTCTCTCCATAAGAAGCTTTTCGTGGCAGTACATTATGATTTTTTTTTTCAATTTCTATGATCGTGGATCATGTTGAAAAATGCCCTGAAAAAGCCTTCTGAAGCTTTTAAAAGTAAATGACATACATTTACACATCAACGACGATCGCTTCGTATAAACCTCGAATAAGATACCTCTCACACTCACCAATTTGTTTGAAATAAACATGTCGTGATACACGCAATAATGATTGTGTGTATTCAACGTATATACTCTCATATATCAACCATCTTTGTTAATTTTTTACGTCATTTGTCGTATACAACCTGTTAATATTACCTTCTTTACAACCATGTAATACCTGTGCGATAAAAACCTGTAGGCACACTTCAAACACATTAACGCCCAATAAGAGCAAGAGCAAGAGCAGATGAACCAGATGGCACATTGTAATAAACGTTTGAAGATTTTTCTACATTTTTCATTTTAAAATTAAGTATTCATTCTTACTCAATGACTTTTACCTGAATCATTCATATTTAATGATAGAGAGTCTGATGGAGTGGAAACATTCGCATCACTGATAATTTTTCATTGTCAACAGAAAAGAAAAAAACATTCTTTACTTGAATTGGGACCTTCAGCTGGCGTTTTTTTCTTTGCATTACATTCTTTACTTCCTAATCCAACGCGTTAACAAAATATCGGAATAAAAGTAACTTACTTGTATCCACCGCCACCACCACCACCTCCGCCACTGCTTGAGCGATCGCCGTATCCACCGCGATCACTCCCGTATCTGCCACCACTTCCTTGACCTGCAATTCGTAAGAAGACCAAATAAAATATCGTTACAACTAAGAGAATAAAATTGAACAGTTGGCACCATAGAATTCATTTTAATCTACCTCCATAACCACCGCCTGAGCTGCTACGATTATATCCACCATTTCCTCCACCTCCGCCACTACTTCCACCATAATTACTGCCGTAGTTATTACCGCCACTGCTCTGATTACCACTACTTTGATTACCAGAACTGCTACCGTAGCTATTTTGATTATAACCACCTTGCCCTTGTTGGTTATAATCTTGCCCACCACCACCACTACTATTAGTATTGTAACTTCCATAGCTACCGTAGCTGCCACTACTCGGTGGTGGTTGACTGTATTGACTGTAATTTCCACTACCAGATGATGGAGGCGGATACGATGTATCTTGGCCGCTGCTTGGAGGCGGCTGGCTATACTGATTATAGCCTCCTTGTTGCGGATAGCTCGAGTACTCTGTGATAATACCATGAACAACGACAATTTAGTCAGTTGATGTGCATTTACTGAACGACATCATTTGCCCATTAACAATATCGATTCCACCAATCTGAATTGATTATCCACAAAATTTCTATACAAAGATAACGTCATTCAAACAAAAACAACAGACTATGAGTTCACTTGAAGAACACTTGCATGAGAACATGAGGGAAAAAACAAAATAACAATTCAATAGACCACACATGACATCAGGAGCCGGAACATTCCTGTGTACAGTTGAGTACAACAATTGAAGTTTGAGTATTTGGATATACCATTGTCGTTTTTCTCTCTTCACATAATAGTCATTTCACGAGCATGATTGAAAAAAAGTTTAGTTATGAGCTATATGTGTCCATGCTAGTTTTATCTGGAGTCATCTTTTCGTGTGCTGCAATATCATGAATGTCATGAAGCCATTTTGTTGAGGTTGAATGACCATAACGTTGGACAAATGTACAAGTACAACAATTTTAGTCCATGTAACACGAACATGTATTTCAACAACGAAGTTTGATAACTCCATTTTTACCATCATATAAAGTTACACATGGTTATTCGGACGCAAATATGGAGGAGCATAATTATCGATCGGCACACAACACAGTTGATAGTGAAGACGCCGATCATTTCATTTTACTTCTAGAATATAAATTATGTATGTGAATATTGGAGAGTTTTCAGGGATTAAAGTCAATCTACATATGAACATAAATGAGTTTCAGACTTCATCTGCCTCTGAATTCTTCCGCTTCGAGATAATTTTTGTATGTAGACAATGTTATATGATGTTGGGATTCATCCGGATGAAAGTCAGGTTTACTTCAAGTGTTTATTCATGGATAATACTCATATATAAATGTAGGAAATAGAAATAGGGGAAATTGATACAGGTTAGAACCAAAAAGAAAGACAATAAACCCAATTATTTAAATACTTACGATTATCCGTCATAGTTTCGAATGCGGTTCACAAATTTCAGGCTATAATAAGACCCGCGTAATGGCGGGAACTGCAATGGTGGCACACCGTAAATCGTGGATGGGAACAATCGTAGCCGCAGAGTATGTGTAAATGTGATATGTATAGATATATATTTGTATGCGCAATCGCAACGCATCATGAGCCGGAAATACATGATTCAAGTAGTGGAACTCCTCCCTTTTGAAGAGAGAAAGGAGTCACTGGGATCGAAAAAAAGTGCGGGAATATTTGAGTACCAAACAGATAGATTTTGAGACAGCGGAAATTATAATTAAACTATTTGTATTTATGTCCGCATTATAAATACTACTCAATTAAATTTTATAACATTATGACGATGTGTTCATTCAAATAACATTGCCGAGTATGTATATAATATTTACAGGAGTGCAGAATCTTCGGAAATAATTAGACCTGCGATTTATGTATATGAACATGACATGAATATTGGCAAAACAATTTTGCACCATGTATTCATGTGTTTGGTTGGCATTTGAATAAATTTCACGTTATATCTGTTGATTGTGTTGTGTTCCATCATGGGTTGTTCCATTTTCCATTGTTCGTCCGATTGGTGGTGACAAATAAAAAAATCAATCGCCCATGAATGCAGTTATTCTTTCCTTGTGCACGTAAATCAATTATTGAACTTTCATTGTCCATGACTTCGACAAAATTAATATTCAATTAAATTACCGCGCATTCAATCAATTCGCCTATTAAATAAAAAACAAAATTATAATTGATTATCTATTCCACTACCCAGGAACAATTGAATGTTCATCACTTGCACAGGAAAAAATTTCAATCATGCGATAAAGAGTTGCATTTCATTAAACTTTCTCTTTCCTCTTCTTTTTCTTCTAACTTCCTCCGCTTGATAATCTTTGAATTCAAATGAGCAAAAATCCTCTCCACAATTGGCCAGTATGCATAAAGAATTTAATTCCACAGTGGAAAAATAGTTATTGATCACGAATTGGAATGCTGTGATGGTGTAAGTCCACCACTATGCTCTGGACTATGTTTTTGCTTTTTTCTTTTTTTTTCTTTTTTTCGTTTCTTCCTCGCTTCTTTCTCTTCGTCATGTCTTTTCTGCTTCTTATGCTTCTTCTCATGCGTATCTGATCCACCAATGTCAGCAGTCGTTATTTCTTGACCGGCCGGCACTTCACCAGGTTTGTGTTTATGCTTCTTATGTTTATTCTTATGCTTTCTCTGTGGTGCTTGATTAACATAACGGTACTGCTCAGGCAACTGTAGAATCAAAATAATACGGGTCAATCATTTGGCGCAAATACTCTATAAAACCACTAATTATACAAAACAAATATAGAGTGTGAAAATAAATATTACCGGTCCAGGATGCAATCTGAAACCTGCCAATTGAACACTGGTAAGTGGAAGCAATTCCTTTCCACCAATGGGCGGTTTATCAATGACTGATCTTAATGAACTTTGAAAACATGGAACAGTATGTTAAAAACAAGACATATCACCTGCAATGACATATCGCAATTGCATGATTACGTCATGACATACCTATTATCTTGGTGACCAGGTGTATCAATAATACCAGGGAGATTGGGTAAGAATGACGAGAGTTGTTCCTTCAATTTTTTTCCACTGAATTTACTATAAGAATGTTCGAGACCATAATAGGCCATCAAATTTGTAGCTCCCGTAAGTTCACTTTCGCCTACAAGTACAAAAGTGGATTCAAAATGATGCGAAAACACTAGAAATGGATTATTGACTGCAGACAAGATAATGAAGAACATCTTTATCTACTGTTTCCATACGATTCATTAGTCACAGATGTAAATAAATAATTACCCGGAGGCTCCTTCATCAAGTAGAAAGGTCCACTGTGGACAATCGACGGATTTTTACCGAGGGAAATGGTTGTTTTCAGTGTCCCAGTTGAATCCTGTCGTGAAACTACGGGAGAACGGGCACCCCTCGGTGATGACTTCGGTGAGTATTGCTCCACTTTACTACGAAACTGATCGCCCATCATCATCCTCCAATTTTACTTCATTGCACCTTCACTACAAATTATTGTTTAAATACACGCACACTTATACAAGTGCGTGACGAGACTAGTCGTCAAGAATAAATGGAATAGGTAAGGTGGGAGAGTTGTGTGTGATGAAACGTGTGTATGAGCAAACAGTTTTTATTTGGATCAGTTGGACACCAAAGAGGCGTCAAACGCGACGTTGCCCGTGAGGGAGAGAATTTTGTTGTCTCCCCAACCTCCCACTCAGTTCATTCATGAACTATCTATCACTACCTTGTCCACATTGTGCACGATTTTAATTTTAATATAACCAGGGCGTCGGAACCCAATGCAAAAATCTGAAAGCATTTAGTTCGATCCGTTGGGTCTCAACGTAGATAGCGCTTTCGTTGTCGAGTGAAGTGGATACAAATGTGCATCCAGCCACAACATTGTATGAATTTCTTTATGCACTATTGCTACCAACTGCTCAGCATTATCCTTTATCAATAGAAGCACACACATACATATAGGTACACATTCAACTTTATAAGTGAATGAGAATTCGTATGATTTCACCTAATGATAACACTATCTTTCACCAACTCTTCCGTGTTTGTTGTTTCACACACACGATTCATATGTTTTTCTTTTGTTTCTGGACACGATACTAACTTCATTTCGCAACGAAAATCATAATTGAAACGGCGGCAATTTGAATTCAGTTATGAGATCGTTTGAAATTGACAATTAGATTTGAATACAGTACATTCAGACGAATCGAGATATATTGCTCGACCTTCTTGGTCTTCAAATTGTTTTTGTTTTGACATATAATTATGTTCATGTTTTGTTTGAAAGCATAAAACATTAAATTTGTTTGTTTATTTGATCAACATGGCGACCGTGGTTCCTACAAATTTTTACAATTCTCACCGTCATCGTCAGCGCTAGAGTATCATACAGTTGAATCTAAGGCTTGACCATCTCACTCGATCATTTGTTTCATGACCACATGAAAAGCGAGAAGGCCTCTGTCTAGTAAACCCATTCTCTCGAGCCCGAAAAAGATGTCGCACTGAAAGTCCCCGTGTGTGAAACAGTCTGGTGTGGTCTCCTTGTCGTTGAGCTGCGGTGATCCGCCATATTGGTTTACCGCAGTGTTTGTTTTGGTGGAAAAGCGGCAGTTAACACGAGGGGTTTCAATAAAATATCATCATAGTAATTTTATTATTATTATTGTGACCTCAGTGTGTATTTGTTTCATGACACTCATCTCCAAATCTTTATCCAATCAATTGAACGAAAAAATTTGTTTGATTGAACATAAACTTGGGGAGAAGACTGTCATCAGCGCCTTGTGTGGTATATAGAGAATCGTTTTTTGGTCGTTGAACGGGTGAGCGATAGAAATGGCCTGCGCCACTCTGAAAAGATCATTGGAATTTGATCCAGTTCACAGTCATGGAAGACCAAATAAACGACGAAGGTGTGTGCCGATGTGCGTATCACCAGGAAATTCAACACCAAGAGCAAGCAGACAAGAAAATCCATCGCCATTCACTGAAGGAGCACACAAATTGACGCCTGGTATATACATTACACCATACATATATACATACTTAATATAATAGTTACTCGGCCATTTTCACCTTGTTCATAAAGAAAAAATTATCAACACAAATTATAATATAAAAGTATGAAAAGGGTCATTGACGCGATTCAAATGTCAAATTTATGGCTTCCCCCATGGGGATATAGGGGACGCGATATGTATGTGTGCATGTGTGTTGAAAGAGGGGAGAGGAGAGAGTTTAACCCACGCGTAAATCATATGGTAATGGCGTAACGGACGTTGGGTGTCGCTTTTTTTTCATTACAATCAGTCATGGGACATAGCAACCTAGGAAGATAATTCCTGCGGGATAACCCAGATTGTTCTTATAGCACCTAGAATGATAACTAGCATAAATTCTTCATGTTTCCTTTTTTTTCTCATGTATATTTGAACTTGCTTCTTTCTCAACTTGATCTAGTACACATAACCAATGATGGCTGTCAATTCTGCCTTCTCATGGTGGTCATATATAATGTATGACTGTTAAAAACTAGGAATTATTACTTTCATCGATTTCCCATTAATCCTAACTTTACATACAATTTTATAAGTATTGTTCTGTAATTGTAGAAAAAATGGCGGCCAATATAAGAGAAGAAATTCGTCGATTGCACAGACGCAAACAGCTGCACTTTAATCCACAAGGCAACACGAGCGGTTGTGATTCTTCTGATATGGAAGGTCCTGCAAGTCCATCTGCCACTGGGGTTAATGCTAATAGCTACAGCCCAACCAGCAAGGAGAAACCGCTGTTCACATTCAGACAAGTGAGTGATGATTACACGGAGAATAAATTTTTGCCGCAAATTTCTCATGTAAAATTATGGAAGGATTGTGTTGACATTATATAATGGTGTTCTACTGTTCTTATGTTCAAATAGGTTGGATTAATTTGTGAAAGAATGCTCAAGGAACAAGAGACTCAAATACGCGAGGAATATGATCAGATATTAAATATGAAGCTTTCTGAGCAATATGATGCTTTCGTTAAATTTACATATGATCAAATTCAAAAGAGATTTGAATCTGCCGCTGCACCGAGTTGTGAGTTGATTGAATATTATTACAATATCATATTTGAATGGATTTTAAAATTGCATTTTAACTAATTCAACGATGTATATTTTTATTTTGCAGACCTATCATAAATTATTAGAATTCGATACATGTAAAACAGGATTCTATCAAGAGTGTTAGGTAAGAGTGGGCGGGAATAATTTGCAAAAAATATTTTTCCTCCTAGTTATTACAAACAAAATGTATGCGGTGGTCTTAGATTTTTTTATTTTCATTTTTCCATTGTCGCAGATTTTTACTGTATACAAAGAAATGATAACTTTCGCTTGAAAAATAACTTCGCCAGAGGTAGTCAGCGCCGCCTTGGTCATAAATTTTGTGTGAGAAAATCAAGTTAAGTGGCGGTGTGAGTAATGAAGTGAGTGAAAATAATGAATCGGAAAATTTGGAAACGAACCGCGATATTTAAATTTAAGACCATGAAAATATTTGGCATAAAAGAGGACGTTTAGTAGAATAAGTTTAGTAGGTTTGTAGCGCGAAAAAATGGAAAGAAACAAAAAAATATTAGGTAAATCAACGAGCGAAACTGAAATTCACAATGTTATTAGAATAACAAACAAAAATACACTCAGAAAATATTTGTACTGTTCGTTGTCAGTAGCGCGCTGGTATCAGGGAACTTTGCAAATGTTTCTGAATATCAGAAACACAAATGACAAGAGGAAAGAAAATACAATATTTGTTCCAGCCAAATTCTAATCAGACAATTGTGAAGTTCGCTATGTTATCAATTAAATTTCATTTTGCACAAAAAAAAATACCAGATGCTTCGCAAAATTTACGTGCGTCACAAAGAATGTCGCTTGCGATGATTAAAATATAAGCTTTATATTAGCGTAAAGAGAAAAGAAAACGATAAATAAGGCGACATATTCGATTGGGGAGAAGAAAAAATGAATGACACATAAATTGAAAATAAGACGATGAAAAGGTTTTTTGTCATGTGTAAAGTTAATTTTCACGCGGCAGAATTCTAAGACGTGCGGTCTGTATGATAAATGGCTGTACAAAGTTTATAAAACGGTTAGGAAGTACTTCGAAGTTTTACTATTAGATAAATTTTATGTAGACTTTTTTGATACCTTAACAAACATAAAATCATAACATATTTACGTTCTTTTTTCTTCATTAATTTCATTATATGCATACACTTGAATACATATTCATATATTAACATATATTTTTCTTTCTTCGTTCATTGCGCACACAGATTTTTTTTTTTTCCCACTACAGAGTTCAACTCATATCAAATTCCCCCCTTTCATTGATTCATCACCTCCAATAAAAAGCATTTAAGGAGATGAGTTATAGCTTAACGTATAACAAAAATGAAAAAGTTTTCTCTAAGATAAACTGTGTTCATACATTTCATAACACATTTTCAAACGGCACTATCAACAAAAATTAATTAGTAACTGGGAAATATTGTTTCATTTATCCCATGTATAGAATAAATTCACATATTATTCAAAGTGTACTACATCAATTACAATCATATACTTTTCTACATCATTTTGAGTGAAGTGAATTGTCCATAACTTTATATAACAAAAAAATACATGTGCGGTTTATAATAATATAAAATGAAAAAATTACCAACGTAAAATCATTTTTTTCACCAAACAGAGAATGATCTTTAGATATAGCATTGTACGAATATGCATTGTGAACAATAAAACGTTAACAATAAAAGTTTCATACGTTTTTAAAGATCTTTCTGTTCCCTGGTAGCCAATCGCGTTAACCAAAATAAATTGATGAGTTAAAAATGAAAACAAATAAACTTATAATTCATACATTTACCGTGCCTATTGTAGACATATTTATCATGATAACGCGAATACACTGTAATAGTAATTATCTATTTAAATACGAATGAAAAATACAAAAAATTCATTACTTTATATTATTATTACATAATCAACCAATGGCAAGAAAATATTGATTTATTTTTTATTCGTTTTTCATCTTTATTATAACATTGGAACTATGGAAATTAAATGTAAATGCGTATGGTGAACATGTGAGAAAATGGAGAGTAGTTATTAAGAGTACGTGACGATTGTTACTTTTTGTTTCGAATGACGAATACAATCGGTTACCGCAGTGGTTGGCCATACAAATAGTGCTGGGTTGAATAGAACAGGGATGGTATTGCTGTAAGCTGATAAGAATTCTATTTTCTGATTTTTCCTAGGCCCAGCATCATAACGAATAGTGATATTTATTATTTAGTTCAAAAATCGAATAGAAATGGAAACAAATGAAAAATAATGAAAGGAAAAACACATTGAAAAATGTTAAAACAATTTTCAATTAGCGAAATCGATTAATTTATAAGAAGATTGCCACGATAAATCTATCTTGAACTTAGATAAAAATTAAAAATTTCCCAATTGTTTGTTTAATTCGTGTTTCCTTTGTTTTCACTAACATCAGTAATCGCTTTCACGTCGTGATATAATTGATGAAGAACATAACAATCTGATACGTTGACAAGTTGATAGAATTGAGATCATTTTGAATGATTGATGGAATGTCAAATGCAAAAACATGCGATTATGAAGGAAAATTTGTAAGCGAAGTAAAAGTTGTTAAGTAAATTGTCAGCAATGAAGATAACAAATAAAAATGCAACATTAGCAAAATGTACGTTCGGTTTTTAGTGAATTATATGATAAGCTATGTATACTCGAATGAGAAACAAAAACGCAAATTGTGAAATATTTACAATTGAGTTACGATAATGATTAAATAAATAAAGAAGAAGATGACGTGAACACCTTGAATAAAATTCTTGATTTTGACACTCGATTTTCAAGTTTTAAAATACCTCCATATAATGTAAACACTTATTATTGAAATAAATATAAATTATAAGACTGAATTGACACTGGATTACAGGGTGATCATCATGAACAATATGAACAATATATTTCCAGAATTGGCTGTTGGTTGAATTTTATATGTTTCGTAATACATTGCCATCATTTTTCTCTCCATGATGATGTTGGAGAGCACGAACCTTCTTACTGTGAGAACAAGAGTATACTGAATATCATTCCATCACATAAAACACACGTTCCTGTAATTCATTAAAACAAAAATCTATGCCTTGCCTTTAAATCGCGTTACATTTTCCCTCTAAATACCTAAATAAAACTAATTTCATTACGTGAAGCACTACAGTTTCAATGTTGCGAAGCCCTCAATGTCCTCAAGAGTATATAAACCCATTGTACATCATCAAAAAATTGTCACTTCTGGGCGGGAAGAAAACATTTCCGCATTATTTCTCGGATCATATTGAGGAAAGTATAAAAAACTAAGCCAAATGTTTCCTTTGGTGCTTTTGGCTTACGTTGTAGCCACAAAAGTTTTCAAGAAGACTACACCCAATGGTAGATATACAGAAACAATTATCATAAATGAAGATACCATTTACTTGTTTACAAAATATTTATTTGGATTTCATCTTTACAGGTAAGGTCACAGTTTACTTAGGCAAACGTGACTTCATCGATCATTTGGGCTCAATCGATCCCATTGACGGTGTACTTGTCATTGAAAATGATTATCTCCAAGGTCGAAAAGTTTTCGGACAAATTGTCACAACTTACCGATATGGACGCGAAGAAGATGAAGTTATGGGCGTCAAATTCAGCAAGGAAATGGTTATCGCAAAAGATCAATTGATACCATTGAAGAAGGAGAAACAAGAAACAACGCAAATTCAGGATCGTCTTCTGAAAAAACTTGGACCAAATGCTTTCCCATTTGTTTTCAACTTCCCAGCTAATGCACCAAGCTCTGTGACTCTCCAACCTGGTGATGATGACCAGGGCAAGCCACTTGGTGTCGACCACACATTGAAAATATTCGTCGGCGAGAATGATGAGGACAAAGGCCACAAGAGATCATCCTTGAGTCTGGCTATCAAGAAACTTCAATTCGCACCAAACACACGTGGACGCAGACTTCCTAGCTCCCTCGTATCGAAGGGATTTACATTCTCGAATGGAAAACTCAATCTCGAGGTTACACTTGACCGTGAAATTTACTACCATGGAGAGAAGATATCGGCTAATGTTACTATCACCAACAATTCACGCAAAGCTGTCAAAAATATTAAGGCACGATAAAGTCATACATATTTACAATCCCTCTTTCTTCATGATATATTCAAGATAACTCATCTACTTTTTTCATTATATACAGATGTATGTTGTTCAACATTGCGAGGTGACAATGGTAAACTCCCAATTCTCACGACATGTTGCAAGTTTGGAAACACGTGAAGGATGTCCAATTACACCAGGAGCTAATTTCACAAAACAATTTTATCTTGTACCACTTGCTAGTAGTAACAAAGATCGTCGTGGAATTGCTCTCGATGGACATTTGAAGGTACAACAATATTCGAATACATTCATTGATTTAATTATCTGTAGTATTGTTATTGTTCTGTTTCTGTTGAAAGAAACAATTGGGTCTCCAACATTTAGATGAACTTCATCATATACCAATTATATCTTTCAGGATGATGATGTCAACTTGGCATCATCAACAATGGTTGCAGAGGGCAAGTGCCCTGCTGAAGCATTGGGTATTATCATCTCGTATTCCGTTCGAGTGAAATTGAACTGCGGTACTTTGGGTGGTGAACTCGTTACTGATGTACCATTCAAATTGATGCATCCAACACCAGGATCAATTGAACGTGAGAGCGCGAATTTGAAGAAGAGTAAGAGCATTGATCGTGCACGATATGAAAATTCCTGTTATGCAAACGATGAAGATGATAATATCGTCTTTGAAGACTTTGCACGATTGCGTCTTAACGAGCCAGAGTAAATTGTTTTGCTCAACATACTAGCAGCATATATTTATATATTTTGGAACAGGAGAATATATATTTATTAATGTTGTCGATACCATCTGATTATTCTGAAGGAATAATGTAACTTTTTATTAACATTCATGAAAATTTTTCAATATTCAAATATTCAGAGGCCTTACATGAACTTAGTATTCCTGTGGTGAAAATTTGATCAAAAAATTAAAGTGCAAGTGCGATAAAAAGCAGTTTACATGTGAGATGGTGCTGTTCAGTCTTAAAGGCCTCTATCAAATCAATCCTGAGAGAATAATCACAAACGAGAAGGAAATTGGAGAACATTGAGGACCAAGTGGAATAAACAAAAATTGAAAACAAAAATTATTTAACGTTGACAACGAAATTTGATATAAAAAGAAAATAAAACGAACACCAGCTCGATTGAAAGGATTTCGATTCAAATATTGTTTATTAATGGCTATATAAAATTTGTGAAATGAAAAAAAGAAAATGTTGAAGAAAAATAGACAAAAAAAGAGAAAAATTTCGAACAAGAAGATAACGATCATTTCTGTCGGCACCGAATTTCCATTCGATAGTGGTGGTCGAATGGAAATTCATATGGTTCGAGAAAAGCGAAAAAATATACTCAATTATTACGATTATAGTCGAATACTATTACATTTTCAGTTTTAAAAACTTCCCGTTTCTCCAGAAGTGACTCATTCTTTATTATTAGTTTAATTCATTTCTTATTTATGAATATTTAACTCAAACTATTATTTATTGAAGAAACAGGTTGTTGAATCTTGAAATAATGTTGTGTTATCGTTAATATATGTTACAGAAATGGAATAAATTAAAAAATAAAATGATGAAAATCGAAAATAGGACGTTAATAATTATAAGATGCATATTTTTGCTCTTATTTTTTATTATGAAAAGAAGATTGATCATTTCCAATACCTAAACGTAAGAATACGATAATATACACCCAAATGAATATGGAAAAAGAGGAAGATGATGTGAAATCAAATTTTTCTCCTTAGTCATACAAGTGCGAGTAATATTCTTGATGTGTTTGTATGTAAGCGTCTTTTTCTGCTGGTGTCATTTCGGCAATCAACGTATCATTGACATCCGTGATAGCAACGGTCTTACCACCAACACTCACCGTTGGTATCAAATCGTCATCGTCAGAATCCATAACTTCAACATCGCCTGCAACCGATTGGAGATGTTATAGGAAGGGAAGAAAATCAGCAACGATTATCGGAAACATTAACAAATAGCAATACGAACCAGTTTCAATTGCTTGCATTTCGGTAGCCTCTTCATTATCACTGCTATCACTGGACTCTTGTGGGAGAACTGCCTTGACAGCATTTACATTAGCATTATTGGTGCCGCCTTTCTTTTCATGGGCCAGCAACACAGACATGATATCTTCGCCTTGTTTATTATTTGTTGTTGTCGTTGTAGACGTTGCTGTAGCTGCGGCCTTGTCAAGAACACTGTCTTGTGTTGAACTTGGATCCACCTCTGAATCATTTATAACAGTACTTTCCATCATCCAAATTGGTCGTTCCTTTCTTCTTGCTGCAGAATCATCAGTTGCCTCATCGCCTATTGTCACATCTACACGAGTATCCTCAACTGCAAAGCCAGATGTCCTGGTGGCTTCACCTGACCATTGCTCGCCAGGAGCTCGAAGACCAACGGGCCTCCTCGTGTCGAGTCTATAAAATAAGGTAAAAATGAAAAAAAAAATACAAGAAAATGATGAACAGCTTCTGTACCCTCGGATTGTATTGATATCCACTGGTTCAGGCTCCAATATTTCCGGAGCTAATTTGATTCCTTCAACTTCTCGTAATAAAATATATAAAGGTTCCAGTTGCTCATTGAATTTGGCGAGCAACAGACGTGAATCTTTTTTGGGCAGTGCTGATTGATCTTCCTCCACCATTTCGCGACAAAACGTACAACGAAATTCACCTGTCATCATATCGAATAATTGATCAGCCTGTATGAAAGAGCAGAAATGAGTTACACAAGCTCGCAAATCCATGCATCATAGAAAATCATTACTCTTAAACTTGATACACGTACTTCAAGATCTGTGAATGTTTTTAGACAATTTGTACATTTGAAACTTGCTCTGCTTGTTGCATCACGCTCCTCCGTTTCCAATCGCTTTCTCATCAGGTCCAATTTATACTTAACCACATTGACGAACGTCTGAAAGAAGTTTTTGATTCTAATCCATATCTATATACAATTTTCGATATTTCGAACGACTCCCTCAATAATTGATGATCATACTACCTTATAGTTGATGAAATAATAGTTCACTTTCTGCGCTTTTCCATCTAATCCTGTTTCCATTTTTAATCTAACTTGTATAAATTTATCATTCCTTAGGGTAGCTATTCTCGCACGTAACATTTTACGTTCGAATTTCAATAGCTCACAAATATCATCCTCCTTCATACCTGCAGTTAACAGCACGTACAGTAATGAATGAAGATTTAGTTATGGTGAGTAATTAAAAACTGTACCTACATGGATTCCGGACAAGCATATCAACAATCAGAGAGTCTTCTATTGTATAAAAGCCACGAACAACTAATCTTGCTAGTTGTTTGAGACTACTAGGTACCTCCGTAACAAATCTCTCTTCCACTGCTGTCATTTTTCTTCAAAAGTTTTATCAGGATCACGATCTGCAAATGAAACAAGTAACGATAGAAACATAACCTTATTACAATAATGAATTACATCAACTCAACAATATGTGTATAGTACACATTGTATTTTCGATAATCCAATTCCGAATCAGCAAAATATTCGTGGGTTCCTATCCATTGATAACTTATATCACTGATATCGAGTTTGATGTATAATGTGCCGATATTTACAAAGAAACAATAACAGGACTACAAGACTGCAATTCCTTCGTAGAAATCACCTCATTATCTTCGATATTGAATATCAAAATATATCATCGCTTTTTCGTAGATTATCAGCCGGATCACGATCTGAAAATGCAATAAAACATCATTATGCATACATATATAATAACAACAATCACATCAACCAAACATTCTGTAAATATACTCTCTGGTCGATCACCTAACCTTAAACCTATTCAAATCGAGCCCGCTATTAATTCTGATCGATGTATATTAATAAAATTAATAAGATCATTATTCGGAAGAATATAAACTGCGGTGCAAAATTAACAGAACTGAATTATTCTTTATCATTACCTCATTCTATTTCGTCAGAAGTAGCGAGTAATTCAACGCATGAAAAGTTTGTGTAACCGATTGTTTATGTACCTAATGTACGTGATTTTGTGGTTAGAATCCATTGTGTCGTTATGTTTATGAGGAGATAAGAGTTCGTTGTCCTTGAACGACTGAGCACGAACGTCATATGAAAATATAACCTGTCAAGAGTAGCGAAAGGAAAAGACGGATTTATCAATATTAATAAATGAATGAACAAGATATTATTGTTAATAATCAATGGCATCAATCGACAAGGTTAAAATTATTGTCATTGGTGATTCTGGTTAGTATTAATGTTGATAAAATACTCACAATGTGATGGGATTTCATGACGTGGCCGATTGGTGCAGTGAAAAATGTGAAATACTGCAACAAACGGGACAATGTCTAGTTTTGTTACTTCGAATAATTTAGTTCGACATTCGCACAGAAGTACTGAAGAAAATTTTGTATTTCATTTCAGGTGTTGGGAAAACATCTCTCACTCATTTAATATGTGAACAACAACCTATTAATAATCCATCATGGACAGTAGGGTGTTCAGTGGAAGTTAAATTACATGAGTACAAACAGGGAACGCCAAATCAGAAAACATATTTTATTGAATTATGGGATGTAGGCGGTAGTCAAACACATCAGAATTGTAGACATGTTTTTTATAATTCTACAAATGGTAATATTCATTTTCTTACTTCATCTCATCAATAATGCCACTTTGTTTCCAAATAATAATATGAATCATTTATTTCTTTGTCCCTGTTGTAACAGGAATTATTCTAGTACACGATTTATCAAATAGAAAATCGCAACAAAATTTACAAAAGTGGTTACAAGAAGTACTCAGTAAAGACGGGGGTAATGAAAAGAATAAATCTTTTGATGATTTTGATCCAGAAAGATTTGTGGGTTCCACACAAGTAATCATCACTCTTATTTATTTCAATATCGTTCTGATTCATTTTAACCTATTCTCATGATTGGAATGATTTACAGATTCCGATATTGGTTGTGGGAACGAAAGTGGACCAGGTAACATCGCGTCACAGTCTCCATCGGAGATCGTCTACAATTGCAGAAGAATGTGGCGCGGACGAAATATTTTTGGTACGTTGATTCAGAATATATAGAAAGAGAAAATCAGTGCTACCGACTCTATAAATTGGATGGCATATTTATGATTTCGAATTTCGTAGGACTGTCGTCAAGTGCGATCATTAGCAGCTGGCAACACATCATCAGTAAAATTGAGTAGATTTTTCGATAAAGTTATCGAGAGGCGATATTACATGACAAGGGACAAAAATAGTCCTGACAGAAGAAGACTTGGCGCCTACGTTTCATCATATAACAGCAAAAATTATCACAATGATTAGTCATAATTTTCCACTTTTTTCACATTCTCATAAACGAAGATGAGGATAGAATATGTGATATAACGGCCTTGGCTACCATGATGGCCTCATTCAACGTACCCATCGAATTTGCAATACATGGAATGATATTATAGCAAAGATTTTAATAACATGACACTCAAAGACAAATAATCCAGGACAAATGTGGTTTCACATAACCGGAACACAATAAGAACGTGAAAGTTTGAACATTCCTCCCATTTCAAAATGATTCCTGAGAATAAAGAAGACTTAATTGTTATAATCTATCATGTAGCCTTCTGGGTGAATTAATCCTGCCTATTCATCAGTACGGGTCTTCTGGAATGCAGTTTTTTGGAATCAATCTTGTGCGGATCATTATTTCCGTGATGACGTCCAGGGTCATTCTGGAATACTACAAGCATCGATGGAAACTTCGTTACATACCCCTAACAATTCCCAAGGATAAAGAACAGACATTTCAATATGACAGTTGAAAGATTAATTTTTTTAAGAACAAGAATTGTAAAGCCAAGAATAAGCAGACATACGAAGGAAAAATACTTGAACTTTTCTTTTTCATGAATGTCATACTATTATCATGCCACGTATTTATTTCATTCATTCCATTGTCTTGTTATTCTAGACAATTTTCTCGGTCAATATCAAATCGCTGCGCCATCAATCGATTTGAAATTGAAGCGCCAGTTCTGTTTACAATACAACGTTTTCAGATCGGATAATACACTCCAAATGGGACACATTCAAATCTTTTCCAATGACTGTTGTGCTTGTGTCTATTGCTGCGCCTGGAACACACTCATATCTTTCTCTAAGAAAGAATTCGACTTACCAACAAAATTTGTGTGAAAATAATTAACCATCGCAATATAAAAGTGAAGCAGCAATGGCACAAAACATCAATCCATTCTACTCTTCACCAAGTGCGAATAGTAAAGCAAAAGAGGAGAAGCAAAATATACCAAAAGATAATCACGCTGTTAGCAAACGGTAAGCGTAATGTCAATTCGTAGATGGCAATGGCAATTACAATTATCGAAACAACTCCAAAATTACCAAATTTCCATTTCTATCATCATAATAATTTTATTTCACCAATCGAGTCAATAGTTATTCCTCTGTGACGAGCAGAAAATTATTCTATTGCAATAATGCTTAACATAACCTCATATTTATTGGCGATATCAAAGTCATGTTTTGATTCTTTTGATTTATAGCGTCTGTTATAATGGTTACGCGGTCACATTGTATTGAGTAAACACACATATCATATATATATTACATTTCGTATAAATCAAGAATTTTTCGATAAAATATCGAGTAGAGTTCTCGCTCTGAGGCTATCGTGAGAAGGAAGAATGATCATAAATTTATTTATGTTTGTAGATTGCAAAAAGAACTCATGGTATTAATGATGTGCACTGAGAAAGGTGTGTCAGCATTTCCCGATGGTGAAAACTTATTCAAGTGGATTGGTACAATAACTGGGCCTCGGGATACGGTAATAAAATTATTTACGTGAATAAGTAATCCCAATTTCAATGATTTGTTATTGAACTTGTGCCTAATATTTATTTTTTTTCCTCTTATCTGCAGGTTTACTCCGGCTTGACATACAAACTAACATTGGAATTCCCGCATAGCTATCCTTACAGTGCACCTATCGTGCGTTTCATAACCCCATGTTTCCATCCAAATGTTGATCATGTTGGTAATATCTGTCTGGATATATTGAAGGACAAATGGAGTGCATTGTATGACGTTCGTACTATCCTCCTCTCAATTCAATCCTTGCTTGGTGGTGAGTACAACTCACAATCGAGAGTGTTTTTATACATTGTGAGAATCATCTGATATATACGTTTCATATTTCCGTTTGATAATCCGCTTGGTGATTTGATTTCCAGAGCCAAATAACGAAAGCCCACTGAACTTACAAGCCGCTGAACTGTGGAACGATCAGACAAAGTACAAGAAACATTTACTTGATGAATATTATACAGAAGCTGATCGTAATCCGCGAAATTCATGATAAGCGAATTTTTATTGCGTTTCTTAACCATTCATTTATCTTATTACCATCCTTCACACCGCGACTTTATTTCGAAAACTTCATTTGAATATTTCGATTGAAAGAGAAATCGCAAAACTAAATAAATAAATGGAGTTTTGACTTTCAATTTCAGTTAAGTAATTATCAAGTGGACAAATACGTATAGTCTAGAACAAATTCAAGGCCTGCTATGGCTGATAATTTAAATTCATTTTCAAAAATAATTTAACACGAATTCATTCGAAGTATTATGTCATCTAAATAATCGTACGCCAAACACAAAAAAAAGAAAAAAAAACAGAAAATAAGAAAGAAAAATAAAGGATATTTCACATTATTGTTGATTTAGGGATTACAATATTTATAGAAACAATTTGGAACTATCACTATCGAGGATTTTGGTGAAAAATCAATAATAGATTCGCTCAACGATATTTGATTCTGATACACAAACACAAATCGTACGAATAATATGGGTATATATATATATATTCAGCAATCTAATCTTATTTGATTTATAATCGATCATTATTTATTTAATTTTTACATTAAGTGGATAATATGACACATTGAGAACAACATATACCAATAGCGCGATTACTTCGTGATTTTTTTTTTTTTATTATTTCGATTTATTGTCATTTTTTGCATTCTGGAATAAATATTTTCAATGTACAATCGAATGACATTCTATTAAACATCCTATTCAAATACTTGATCGCATTATTTCGAACCAGAAACCAACAAGAAAATTAAAGAAAAGAAATAATAAACTCTGCAATATCCGCACTCGCCAACTTTTCCAGATAAATTTATCGACATTAGATAATCTGTGACCTTGTGATGCACAACTCATCAATGTGATAGCATACGTTCATGTAGATAAAATTATTCACTGGAAAGTCAATCAGTATTGGCCCAAACATGGTGGAAAGTTTCTTAACGAAGAGCTGCAAAACATTATTCAATATTGGCCGAATAATTCCGTACAAGCCATTTTTAAGGTTATGCAAGACGAACATGATGTACGCAAATGCTCGAAATTTATCGAGCGGGAATACATTTGAGGTAAGAGAACTAAACAACAACGGATAATAAAAATAAACAAGTATTGCATAACTGTGATCGATATAATATTTCGTCAATTCCAGGAGAAGAAAATCAATGTGAATGGCATTGATATTAATTATGTGAAAACTGGCTGGGGGAATCATCCAGTTTTACTGCTGCCTGGAGCGCTGGGTGAAATTATTGATTGAATTATTTGAATATGAAACGCTCATACCCACAAAGACCGATCGTACAATTCCTGTCTTTTATTTACTGTACAGGCACAGCCTGGACAGATTTTAAGCCACAACTTGAAAATCTCGACAAGACAAAGTTGACATTAGTGGCATGGGATCCACCGGGTTATGGCAAGTCCAGACCACCAGACAGGCAATTCCCAGAGGATTTTTTCGAGCGTGACGCAAGTTACGCCCACGATTTAATGAAGACGTTGGGATTTTCTAAGTTTTCTCTTGTTGGTTGGAGTGACGGTGGCATTACATCACTTATTCTTGCTGCAAAAAATCCACAAAGTGTTCTGAAGTTAATTGTCTTCGGTGCAAATAGTTATGTTACACCGGAAGAAATTAAAACATACGAGAGTATGTCCCCATTCTTTTTCTGAAATTGAATGCACATAAAATGTGTCCACGAATGTTCCGACATATTTTAGGGCATATGATTTTTTTTTCTTTTATAGCATGCGGCTAATGATAAATTTATCATGTCCCTGCAGGCATCATGAACATAGATACGTGGTCTGAGCGCATGAAAGCCCCGCTA
This sequence comes from Meteorus sp. PSUC_FEM 10030008, assembly GCA_018881525.1. Lineage (NCBI taxonomy): Eukaryota > Metazoa > Arthropoda > Insecta > Hymenoptera > Braconidae > Meteorus > Meteorus sp. PSUC_FEM 10030008. The sequence continues at coordinate 22,741 of JABMBR010001296.1, forward strand.
TTAGCCATGTATGGCGATGATTATTTTCGAAAGACTTGGGAAGCGTGGGTCGTTGCTATGATGAAGCTTTATAAAAAAAACAATGGTGACATTTGTAAAAAATTTGTTTCACGCATCAAAACTCCGACAATGATTATCCATGGAGGCCGTGATGTGATGGTTGCTGCCGAACATCCAATTTATTTGAAAGATAATATCCCAAATTCAAAGTCATTATTACTTTGACAATTATCTCTAATTGTTTGTACAAGCCAGACACTAATTACGTTTTCTTTTCATGACTTTTCAGAATGAAAGTATTTGCGAAGGGCGCACATAATCTACACTTAAGATATCATGAAGACATAAATGAAATTATTTCGGAATTTTTGATAGAAGAAAAGTGATCGATGAAATATTTTTGTTCCAATTCGTTTCACATTAATCGATAATGGAATATTTTGATAACGATGTGAATTCTTTTTTTCTTTTTTTTCTTCGGATAAGATGACATAAAGTAATAAAAAGCATATTAGGTAGATGTGTCATTGGATATTTTTTGACGCTGATGGAAGATTATTCTCTCTCACATATTCCATTTCAACGAATACTCCACAACACACGAGAACTTCAAATATACATCTCTTCTGTATATATAACGCACGCGATCAATGAATGACGTGTCGTTAACGCACACGTGGAATAACTGGTCGAGGGATGAAACCAAAAAACGTAAAAAAAAGGAAAATAGAGAACAATCCCATGGGTGCTTCTATATTTGTCTGCGTTAGTTTCGCTCCGCTCTTATATCATGAAAAAAATGCATAATAACAATGATAATTCTTGCATCTCACTTTTCATTACGCTCAATCATCTTTTAACTATTGTTATCGTTGGAAGAATTCAGACTTGAACCGAAAAATAAGTAATAAATAATTTCAAGAGAGCATACCGAGAACGGAAACGATGATTAATGTGATACTTGAATCGAATATTCTTTACGTATTAAAACCTCGAAAAACAAGAACGTATATCCTGATATTTTCATGATGGAGAATTAAGAAGCAGCGACATAACAAAACGACAAAAATGTTCTCAAGACCCATCGTCACACCCTTCCGTTCATTCTATTTATTTTCTCATTTCTCTTCTCGTCCCATTTTATGGCCATCCAATTATTATTTTTTTGCTTTCCCTGTATTAACAATGCGGAAAAAAAATGAAATCATCATGATCAGATCAGGTTTACGACGGTTTTTAATTACAGAGATCATTGAAACAGAGTTTTCTTTCTGATTTTCACTCCATGACATCTCTATAAGGAGGAAAAAAAAATTGGAGGAACGCCCGCAGCTTACTATATAAAGTAGTGTGGTAAAATCGATGTCTGCCCTTCTTACCTCTTCACTCTCTGCTTCGTCTTCACTGGGCGACGCCTCGTCGAACATTCGGTCGTGTATCGATGCGCTAGAGTGAATTTCATTGCTTTCAATGTGAGTTGAAGACAGAGGGGTTGGGTGATATGCAGGTAGCCATCAAGAAATCGATTTAATATAACGTTGTGCTCCACTGAATTAAATTCTTTGAATAATGATTTCACGTTGAGTTAAGATCTGAAATAAATTTTGTGATTGTACTTCTCTTTTGTCTGCATTAAATCCATCTCCACTGCGTTTCGACAAAAAAAAACACCATGATGAAATTCCAAATTCATCATTCATTTTATCATGTCTGATCACTTAACTACCCAGGTAAAAATTGCAATACAAAATTCAAATATGGACAACACATAATCAATTGAGCTCTGGGAAATCTTGGAGTAGAAAGTAGATTGTGCCACTTATAAATACAAAGCCAATCGCTCCTTAATAAAAATGAACTCTGCCTGCTTCGATCCAAGTGATCGTAATGAATGCCAAATTTGTCGTTTATTTCGTATTCAACCACACACATAAACATTCTCTATCACTTTTTCTTTCATTGAAATGTTCTCAAGGCTTGACAGAAAAAAACACTACCGAATCCTCAAGATAATTTAAATAGTCATAACAAGCATAAATCAGTCGAATTTCCATGGTGTATTTATCAGATGATTATTCAAATACTTTTTGATCTTTTCAGTCAGTTATAATCGCATCAAGTCATTAAGCCGATCAAAACCCCAACCCTTGTGACAAGGGTGAATACACGATTGTTTGATATTAAAAGAGGAAATAATTTGAATGTTATTAATAGAGACACGAAACATCCACCATATTAATTTGGAATTACAAAAACTGTGAATCATAGTCTGTCATCGTTATATTATTGATAAGGCAGTAAATACCAAGGCTTTTCATTTTCTCTTATTCAATAACGTGAACTTCGTGTATATACATAGATTCACATTCGATAAATTCATCAATTTTAAATCGTCACTTACTAATTTATGTACATAATGTGAATGGTATCACAAGGAAATCATGAATTCCATCATTTGTTATTGACATACCAAAGTGTTTTATCAATGAATATATATTCATTATTTTTTTTAATGGTCAACACGTGAAAGGCAACTTTTCAAGACGTGGGTGGAGTCGAATACACATATTCATACACGTATATGGATGGTAATGTTTCATATGTGAATGCCCACGCTTTTATGACAAAAATTGACTCAATGAGAATACGAGACTGTTCCTTTTGGACAACATGCACATTTATGTGTTCGTTTATATTTTTTGAAATGTCTTTTCGGATAAATAAAAGTGGATCGCTGTTGATTGTCCTCTGGGCCCACGTCGAACAAGTTTCATTCTCATATAAATTCAATGGTTCATTAATATTTGTTTATGATGAAGGAAATCGTAACCAAAATTTATTGGAACTTTGATGCATTGTACCGTTACAATGGCCCGGAGTAAAAATTACACAATTTAAAAAATCACGTAAAAATTTCTCCGTATTTACTCACATTGATATGGGGGAAGATATTTTTTATTTCATTGAAACATTACTGTTGGGTTATGTTGGGTGCTGCATTAAAAGTCATGCACGCGATGAATGAGAAAAAAAGTTTGGGTATAAAAAAAGCCAATAAAAAAAAATTGATACACTGTTCATGTGTATATGTATTTGTTATAGTCAGTGCTGCCAAATATGGTTGGTGCGTTTTCTCGCCTTGATTCTTAGTGCAGTCTCTGTCTTACTTTCAGTGCTCTCTGTGGGTATAATATAATTTCCAGACTTGAAAACCGGCGAGTCCGGTTGAGAAGTAATATAAAGGGAGACGCTAAGTAAAGAGCTTGGGCGCACCTTCAAACCAACTTTTGTATTATATACTTTTCTTTTTATATACAATCGTTTAACGACCCTTGGATGTCCAACAATGAAGAAGTTACTCTTTAACCACAGTGGAGATTTGTTCAATTCTAGATATATGTATATCCCAAATTCATTTTTCATTTCTCTAGATAGATTTATGTTTCAGCCTGTGTATAAAGGCGTTATCTTATCGAAACTTATATGACATTGTCAGAAACAAATAAATATTTATGACAGAATGAGAAGTGAATATGAGAGAAGAAGAAAAAAAAATTAGCTATTTGGCAAGTCGTGCCAGAGTAAGCTCACAACTCGTGAGTCACGTTCAGTCGAACATGTAGACTTGTTCTGCATGCATATTCAGTTGTTCCCATTTTCTCATAAAAACAATACGTCATCCTTTGAAAAAAAAATGGAAGGAGTTATAAATAGCACGAGAGGAGAAAAAAAAACGAGAAGAATATTCCAAAGGAATAAGAGAGAAATATGGGGTGGAAAAAAAGCAGAAAGGAACGAAAATGAGAACAATATTATGTCTGCATGGTCCTTTTACAAATTTTTTTTTCACGAATATAAATGCACACGTGTCTGCTGGAATACCCAATTTTTCCAACGTTTTTACGTACCTCAGCTGTTATCCATATTACCATCACTCTTCCAATATATTCGTTCGATATCTGAAAAAACTGTGAAAGAATATAACAGGAAAATGTCGAATACATAAAAATTGATTACCCTGAAAAAAGCAGATTCCATTTTAAAGAACATAAATTTCCGTGAACGCCATTCGACATTTATGGTCGAATTCTGGAAGTAAATTTGGACAGCTCTCACTGGTACTTGTGTTGGTGAAAAGAGCAGAAAAAAAAACCGGATTCAAGTTGGTGGTTTGAATACTCCACCAGGATTATTTGTAAGCTGCATTCACCAGTGGTGTTATCAACTCCGCTCTTGACTCTTTCCGCCTACACTGCTATCAAAAGTCGTCCAGGGCTGTATCCTAACAGAACCCGTCGCTTTCGCCCTCATCATCTTGACCCGTACACTCCAAAAGTAGAGGTCGCCAAATAATCCTTATACGGCATTCTATAACTGGAACCACACCATGAATATTCCAAGGTAAAAATTTTATTGGAATCTTGTGTACAAATACAAAAATAAAGAACCATACACTCAGACATATACGTACCCTCTCATGTTTCCATTTTAACAGGACAAACAAAAGAATTCGCCAATACCAATGACAATTCCAATTTCCCCGGAAAAAAATTGTCCCATTCTGAAGCACAATCCTCTGAAATTTTTACCCATTCTGATATTTTAATACTTCCACCATACCATCTCTCGCCTGAGCTCAAGACAGATCAAAAAAATTGCGAGTATTGATGTTCCCAAAAGATATTGGACGATGAATGCATCTCATAGATCAACACTGTTCATCAAAAGCTCAGGTTACGCCGTCTACAAAAATCATTCCACCAGTATTTTTCATAAACGAAGAAACAGATGTAATATTCTCAGCAAGCACGAATGAGTTTTTAAATCTTCCAGTTGATATTCTCGGGAGCAATTTCGTGCATTCAATCATTTTTACTGAAAATAGTAAAAAAGTATTATTGCACTCAAAAAAAATAATAATTATTATTATTTTGTCATGGTTACTCATCCATGCCAGTAGTTGTATCCACGTGTACATCTTCCACCTATATACAAGCACCACGAAACCTCATGTGAAATCAATAGTATCCTGGTGTGCGCAAACGAGACCAGCAATACATACAGGACAACGACCGTGTTCCTGGGACACGAATACACCACCAATACGCAGACACAACCGATCAACATCAGTTCGATTCAACAATGCTGACCCATCGTTATAACGGCGAATACCTTTCGAATTCGCTCGGCACACGCGATATCATAAAATGTTTATTCCCTATATTGTAGTATCGAAAACTCATGACTCATTTCATCCCCTTCTATATAACAATTCAGGGTTTATTAGGACACCTGGATAAACAAAGTAATTTAGAAATTCCTTCTCTTCCTAACAATAACTATTCAGGGAAAAATAGCACTATGACTTCCATGCAGTAACCCATTTCGATTCATTTCCCAATCGTAAGTTTCCCCATATTAATTAATCACCCATTCAAAAAGTTACAGCAAGCAATGTGATTCCTATTAAATAATTCTGAAGTTATACATATTAAATATGCGTCAACGAATGATGTGGTCAGAGGCAGAGAGGCACTGATGTAAGAAAAAAGATATGATGTCATTTACTGGATTGAATGTGGACATATGTATATATACTGATACTTGAACATGTAGCAAAGAGAGCAAATCGAAGGACGATGATCGCAAGACATATAAATGAAACCAACCGTGTCAACATAATGATGCTACTAATTCCACAGCCCAATCATATAATTATGAATATTAAGAAAAACAAATAAGAGAAAATACGATCAGCACTTTTTTCTGCAGTAAGAATAATCTTCCATTACATTTCTTCCTTATAATATTCAGCCCGTTACGTATACATTACACGTTTACGGTGCATAGTGTGCAGAAACATATATGAACGTGGTTTCATCCAGCTCGCCAGTCATGCAGTTCATCCAAACATGGTAATGCCAAAGAGATGTAGTATTGTGGAACATACGCGGTGGCAGCATCGTTATATCTTCACGTTTATCCACTCATTTCGTATGATTATCATCATGTGTGAATGTACCATTGAATAAGTACGACACAAACGAATATTTATACATTGTATTGAAAGATATTTGGGATGTGTGTCATGTGATGATAATAATGTTTCATGACAATGCATACGTTTCCCCAGACAATTAAATCATTTGCCTGTAACAAATTTTGGAGAATAATGAATGTAATTTATCCGGATAATTTATTCCTGTTGAATGGAATGGAATTGATTTCTGTCGTTTAAATCATAATAATCTAATATGAGTCATGTGTAATTTTCTAGTGCTAATTAAGTTAGGTTAATTATTTGTGAAGTTAAATGATTCAATTCGTTTAAATGGACGACGTAATTTTTTTTTCCATTCTGTATAGCTTTTCGCAATTCTCCAGTTAGGGTGTGTTCAGGTCGCGCGTCGCCTGGTGAGTCATGTTGTTATTGACTTTCTTCCGTGTCGCTCTGTGGATGTTACTCACCCATAATGAAACTCTGGGGTGTACCTATAGGTAAACTATTTTTTAGCAAATGTATAGTTGTATTGAGAATATGTAACGGATATACCTTCCGGATGACGAAGAGAACGAATAGATATCCTTCAGCTTTGCCACCTGTCATTTTAGGTAAAAGCAGGTGCGATAATTTGGCTTCTTCCAATGAGCTGAAATGAATACACTAACTGTACGTTAGTATAGTCTGCGTATAGATATTGTCATGTCCAAAAGATAATTTCATTTATTCGATTTTTGACCTTCATGAAAATAAATGTAAAATTTTAGTTAATAGAACTCGAGAGAATTGGCAAAATGGCTTCTCAATCTGTTTTAAAGTGAAATGAATAATTCACGGATGTGGGCAAATCTTCATAATTACAGAGACGACACACAATGACCTCTTCCAATTGTCGTTTCTATATGTATTTGAGGTCCAGACAAAAGCAAATTTCTACTGACGTCATCGAGTTGAAAATGTACTCAAATTTAATGGCATGAATAGATGAAAGTTTATTATATGAATTGACTCAGTAGTCAAAATTAATCGAACATGCACTAATACATACTGCTGTGTATACTTTGGAATTGAATCAAAAGAATATAAGTATGTATGTATGGATGGAAAAAAATAGCTGTCTCGGTTTGTATTCATGCAGAGACTCTCTCGAGAGACGATACAACAATTCATTTCTTTCGTGGGCGACCACGTCTCGGTATACATTCACTGCAGTCTAGAATTATCGACAACTGCAATGAGGACTTTTTTGTTTCCTCCTTGTGGTATCCGTCACGTTTTATTCATAACTTCAAAGATGATCAATTAGGAGTCCCCTCATTGGAATAAATATGAAATAAATTTGGAATATAATTCAATATTTGTGAGGGACGGAAGAAAAAATATGTTCCCATTTCACCATTCTCATCTTCTTTTCTTGAATGGTTTTCATACTGATCGGGAATATTGATTCCATTGACGTAAGAAAAATGGGACAACGGAATGATTTACTGGTGAGTTTAAAATTATGTGATAACGGACAGGAAAAAAATGATTCGTTTATCAGTAAATCGCAAATAGCACTTTAATGAATTAGTGTTCCATATTACTTTAAATTCCAATCATTGATAAGAGAAAAAAGTCGGACAGAATTTTTCGGTGATTGTCAATGAATACAAAAATACTCGAATATACTTTTTTTCTTCATCCTGTTCATAATGAAGGAATTAACCTTCAATTGAACAAAAGAAAAGAACACCAATTCATATGAGTGTTACGAACTATTCTCAAATCAACAATGACTTCCTTCTGTCCAAAATTCATTTTCAGATCATTCCGATCGAATTAACAGAATGAGAACGAGGTAATAGTTTTATCAATTAACCAAGGAATGACTCTTCAACAGACTGCCATTCATACATTTATATATTCTAGTTCAAGTACTTAGTAATACTTGAAACCGATATTGCCACATTGTCTTAAGACAACAGAACGTGAACATCATTCTGTTTTCAAATCGAAGAATCATCGGTTGTACTCAACGCGAATCCTCTAGCTCCATCACGCTGGAACCCGCTTTCCGAAAAACCTCACTTTTCTTCGCTTATTTTCACCTACAAACGATGCTAATATATGTAGTTCCATCTTATTTGTTTGTAGTACTGATAATTACGCAGCCAACATAATCAATATTGTTCCGACCAGAAATATGAATAATACTGCATAAAATATTGCGAGATACACTCCAAATCGATTGTAGTTTATTGTAGTGATGGAAAAA
>JABMBR010001297.1:0-88812 GCA_018881525.1 Meteorus sp. PSUC_FEM 10030008
TTGTGACATTAACTCTCCAGGTATCCATTCATCCCTTCACACACACACACACACACACACACACACACACACACACACATTCTCCATCTCAACACACATATACATACTCTCACTATCATCCTGTCTTACTTTTTCTCTCCATTCGATTCTTTTCACTCTTTTCTATGCCTCACTATTTCCACACTCGTTTCTCCAATCTAAAATGTACCACAAAAGAGCAAGTTCTCATTGTTGACCATGCGCAATACCCTGCGTCCCTCCCCAAAGCACCGAAAATTGCTTGGCTATGGTGAAGGGCCGACCTCCAAGAAAGTACATAAAACACCATTGCAAAGGATATTATACATGAAATCCTCTCACATTTAGCTTCACCTCACTTCTGCCTATTTCACCTTCTTTCACTCACTTCCACTCTCTCCTTCTCGCTTCTGTAATAATCCACACACAGACACACACACAACCTCCTTTGCAAGACGTTATTCAAGTCCATGGTCCATTGTCGTTTCGGACCATGCACAATGGACCAGCTGAAGGAGCGACCAAAACATTGAGACATATCCCTTGTTGTCGCTGTCACTGACAGACCTATACTTCGCTTTATCCATAGACATTATTACGAAAATATTCGAAGCTCATATATGTACATATGTGTGTGCAGTCCACAGCTACGCCAAAATGGCCCTTCTGCATTGTCGGTGGTGCTTTACTCTCCACATTGCATAGACTCGAAGGATTTACAATGATATAAAATATGTTTGTGTGTATTTATATATGTATGACTCTGCTGTACACGGTGTGAGGCTTCTAATAGGTTTCTTCGAAGTTTCATTGGTGTTTGACACCCGATCCCATCTCAACTATTTATTCAATGGTGAATGAATGAAGAAAAAAACATACAAGGGAAGAAAAAAAAAACGGTGGAACATGGTTGCTCATATTTCCGGTGAAAATATTTACCTCGGTTTCCATTTTCATTCAACTCGGTTCATATTTATAAATATTGATGAGTAGACTTTATACACGCGTGCGATATTTTTTCCAATGTGAGGATTATAGAGAGCCATGTTGGATTATGTAGACTATCATATCATACAAAAGTGTGTCACTGAGATTTTTATTTCTGAGAATAATCGTCTTTAATTCACTCACTCGTTATTTCTGCAGTTCTTTTGAATGTAAAGTGTCATTGTGTTGATATTATGATTGACACGTACTCGTTTTATGTTTGGATAGATGAAGTATAGACGATGATGTTAATGTATGTGTAGAAGCATTGAGTATTAATGTACTGAGTGAGGTTACGCACATCAACGGCCATTTCTCCAGAGATTTTACGCAGGTGTTGCGAAGGTGGCGTGTTTGGGGACTGGTATGAAATCCAGGAAATGCTTGAGGCTTGCCACGTTGGAAATTCCCAAAGGGATGATGGGAGTGCATGGAATTGCGTTTGCATGCATTAGAGATATGTCGATCGATCAATTTATAATATGCTCGGAGGCATTACATACATCTCTATATGAACGTGTACTGACGATCTATTGCAATCATCTGTTCGTCGACTTATGAATAAAAAAATGTCATTTCTTTTTTTTTCCATCATACGACTGTCCAACAAAAAGCAATATTGGAAGAATAATCGGATTAACAAATGTGAAAAATGATGGAGATGGAAATGGACATGAATATTGTTTGCGTATAAATGTACACATATGGATGTACGCAATTAAAAATTTCATGAATTTTGTTCGCATGTCGTTTTTGTTATTGGGAAATTGTGAAAGGGTTGGCATAGGCGCAGTAGTTAGCTGGATCAATTGGAGCGGTGGGAACATATATGAACAATAATTGAATGAAAAATGATTTCGTTGAATGAATGTCATCACGCAACTTGAAATGTTTGATATGAATTTTTGTAATGGGTGCATTTGTGATAGGGACAAACTGGTACCAATAAATTATTTGTAATTCTAATTAACAAATGCTCATCATTATTACTGTAATTATTGAATTTCTCATTATTCTTGCACTGTGTTGTGTTGAGATACAAATACATAATGCACGAAAATTGTAATTACCATCACGAATATCATAGAGACTCTTGGTTCACATTTACCGTGATGTTATATTGATTTTCAGGAAAATGTAGCATATTTATTACCTATTATGAGTTTATGTTGATATTAAATCGTGAAATCTCGTGAATGGGAAGGTTGAGAAAAAACTCCTTGCTCTGGTTGGTTATTCCCATGTTATTTCATCTTTGAGAGTATGACGAACAAATAATAATTTCCGTTGAATAATTTATGTTTCAGAAATAGCTGAAGGCAAATAGTTCGAACGATAATCCAACAAAAGTTAGTGAGAGAATTTTGCACCTGATTGAACTTTGAAGAAAATGTTGTGAAATCTACCAATCAAGATTGGAGACTGACAATGTTCCGTTCCATTGTAGAGTGTAAATGCATGTAAATTATATCAATTCAAATCAACATCAAAATATCAAATTCGAATATAGAATGAACTTGGATGATAAAATCAACAAAACAACCGGAGCTCATAAAAAATCTTGATACAGAAATCCAAGTAGGAATATTTTCTTTAATGTGAAAAATGATTTGACACTCTCAGAACTCAAAACTTTGTATACAAAATATCTTCAGTATTTACCAGTCTTTTTTCATCTTCATTCTATATATTTTTATTTAAATGCTGTTAAATATCCTACGGACTTTAATACCATGAAGTTTCAATGATTTTGTATTTATAGAGTACAATGCCCAAGAAATTGGCTTTTCGTGGGGTCGCCCGTGGCGCGCGCGTCCGGCGCCGTAGGAGGTCGCCTACAATCTCCCCTCTTTTTCTCTTTCATTCTCCACTACTTTCTCATTCGCTCATCTGTTTATATATATACAGAAATGATTTTTGATTTTTTTTTTAGGGGGTCGCATTTGAGAAATGAGTTCACACTGTGAACGAGACTGTGCCGGTATCGTCCCGCTCGGAACATTCGAGGTTGAGATGAAATGAGTGCGTGAACTGCATATTTTTTTTTTTTTCATGTTTTTAATGCTGAGTCAGTTATTGGATTAATCTGTAGAGTCGCCCCCTCACATTTCACAAATTGAAGTAGCGTGACACAGTCGCTTAAACATTACAAATAAAAGAATTCCAAGTGAAATGATTTTTATTGCATTCTTTCTTCCTCTCAGACTGAGAAGACCCTCATCATTATTATATAATTATAATGAAAGAATAAATAGTGAAAGAATATTTTGATGGAGGTGAGAAAATTTGGAGAATTTTTAACTTCTTAAAAGCCGAACAATGTATTATGGAGATGCGAATAAATCGACTGTGTGACACTCGATTTCTTCATAAATTCCTACATTCCTCTCCACTTAACTGTGACTTTGCACACCGATCTGCTTCAATCCGCATTGTTTTATCGTCATGAAAGAAACCACAATGAAAATAAGTTGATAGAATAAAAGTCACAGCCGCGGTGTCCTTTCAACATTCGATTCGCAACGGTTATTTTTCTCTTTCGGTGAAATGTTAAAGAGATTTATGTTCGCCAAACATTTGAACGAATTCTCACCATCCTCATTTTATATTCGTGTGTGCAAATAGTTATAATGAAGAAACTCGAAATTGGCGACGCATTCACTTTCAACCAACCTTTTGTTATTCAGGCAGATTTATTCCAACTATTTCTATTCTTAAAATTTCAAGTCATCGAATCAAATAAACACATCAAGAAGTTGCATAAAATTTTTCATTATCATAAATCATGTCAATGCGGGTTTGGATCTTCATGTGAAATATTTTAACAAACGCATCATCTATTGGATCAGGTATCAATGAGATCGATAAATGATTCGTGATCATATCGTTGATTTTCCGCTGATTAGTGCCATCGCTTCGTAATAAATTACCAATCACAGTTGAGTGTTGAAAGCTTCCATTTGATCCTGATTAACTCTAACATAATATATTGGCTTTTATTGACAAAGTATATATTTACATTACAAATTTGCATATATGTTAATTCAAATTATCCAATATGATGTGCTATGAAATATAAATATAAATACTTGATTCTATCACGAGATTGTATCAATGAAAGAGATTTAGTTGATTTTAACTTCACATAATGGAGAGTAATATCACTGAATAATAACAACAAAAAAAAATAATTACGAGCACCAGAAAAGTCGTTGAGATAAATTATATCTCGACTGATCGTTCCTCTCTTCCATGTTCTTTTTTCATCTCTTGGGACAGAGCAATGGATTACACCATAAATTTAATCCACTAAACCGGACTCACGAGCGTTCACTATTTTTGCAGAAATTCTCGTTCAATATTTCGTTCATTTTCATCTCATATAAATATATACATACATTAATAAAAATTGGATTATTGACTATTGTCAAATGAATGGAGGTTATTGAAATTAAATTTGCTCTAACTTATCCTCTACGCATAATAAGTATTAAATATTCAAGAAATATGGCGTTATAATTTATTCTAAAAAGGGATTTCAATAAATCCATGGCGATCAAAATGTCGATGAAGAGTGTATTGAATTATTGGCGTTAAAAATTAATACACCGAGGAGACACTTTGGAATTTAATTAAAGAGAAATTTAGATAATGGAGTCGACCCATTTTTTTCCCTATTCAAATTTATATGAATACCATCAAACCATGTATATGTGATCGAAGTAAAAGGGAAGAATAATGGAGGAAATATAAATACAGAAATGACTACAACTTTTACAATGCGAGGTTTTATGAAATGATACAGCTGTTATGGTTCGTATAAAAAAGATGCAAAATAAAATGCATTCCATTGTAAATTTATCACGCATTTCTTCTTTCATTCAAAATCATTCATATTCTTTTGCATATAGTCATTGAGAAATAACGTGCTGATCAATGTTCTCTGTAACAAATCTTTAACGCCCAGCGCATTTGCACCATGAAGATAAAAATAAAAGATCCATTCGTAGGCGTGTCGCGAAACATTTTCTGCACCGTCAGAATGACAAAACATTTACTATTTGCGTATTATTATCAGTCTAGTGCTTTTATGTGTGGTATATTTAGAGTATCAATAAAACATTCACAATGATAGTGTTTGTGAATCGACGACCTTACACGTCTTTCATTAAAATGCCACCATGTGAACTATAGTTCATATCATACGTGAACGAAAAAATGAAAAGCACATGGAATAATGAAAAAGGAAGAAAAAATCTAAGTATTATCCGTATTGTTTTCTTCTTTCCTTCACTTTTTACTTTCTATTTCTCTCTGGAATGGTACAATGTGTCTGCGTGAGAAACTGTAACGTGTAGAAATAAATGAGTGCATCATGATGATAGCGATGAGTGGTTTGTCATCAACTAAAGATGCAGAGCAGGATGGCATCACTTTTCCTCACCAATGACACACGCGTTATTTTTTCACTGGTAGTATAACCGAAGCGGATTGCTGCAAGATGATGATGCTAGCGATGATCATATGGAAGATTAAACGCATGCAGACGCACATGAAGAGATGAATAATTCGAAATGTATGAAGAATGAAATGAGGAAATACACTCTGATCATGAACTGACATGAAATTGCATTTAAGTTTTATCAAATACTGCGATGAAGAAAAATTCGCTGCATTTAATAATTGACAGAGAAACAAATCGTCACGAATTACAACAAACAATTTGTTGGGATTTCCAACGTTAAGTCTATTAATTTTCTTTGAATTCATCCAAATGTTGATAGAATTCAGGTCTGATGAAACAATAAACGATATTATGACATAAACAATGAGAAACAATGTGCAAAATGTATCAAAATAAGTACGTGACGTTCGTGTTTTTGTTTTTCCAAATGTAGGGATTCAACAAAGTCACAAGATGATGTAGTTTGATAAAGTGGCACACGTCTATATACAACAAAAAAAAAGTAGATGCTGTGTAGCACGTACATACCACACTCATCCATCTCTCATCTTCAACATATATAAATCCTACTAAAAACACACTCTCGCACAGCTGTTCATGGGTCAAACTCAACATACATAAACTCAACGATTCTATAACGGAAGACAAGGATCACATATCCCTTCCATTACAGGAAGCGACGTAAAATCAAATGAAAAAGAAAAACGAATATCACATATCCATGAGGATAAAAAATAATTCATACTAATCCATACGCAATATTTCACTCAAATGATTTACAATCAACGATAATCACATTCAATACACCAGAAGATCATCTAATTTTATTTTTCCATTCTCTAAACCATAAACCGACCAGTTATAAATCAATATGTATCATTTCTCCTCTGTAGTTGAACTCCAAAAACCACAGAATATATATTTAATACAAATAAAAATAATATAGAAAAGCAGCAGCAGGATTTTTAAGGTGGTTTATTCTATCAGAGATACCGCGCTCGTCCAACTATCGCAGTATAAATCATCCAAACTCCAAAGTGGTCAATTATGGTCTATAAATATTGAGGGATATGGTTTGGATAGACGCCTGGTAGGTCTCTCACAACTTGTAGGTATAGAAGTACGCCCTGTATACACAGACATAGGTAAGTATAAAATGTAAAACGACCCAGGGGCAAAACTCGTTGTAAAACAGTTAAGTGTTTGCACACAACATGTGTGTGTAGATATTCCTATACATATGTGAAACATTGAGTGCAAAGCAGTGCGCAATGAGAGAGGGTTGCACACGTATGAGCCCTCGAGCGCCGTTTAACAGCCAACCTTGCATAAACATCGCACTTAGGACGCGTGCATGTATACCCTAACTGCGTGCATACAAAATGTATATCTGCAATATGTATTATGTATAAATTTTACACGCATGCTGGTATACACACGTACATTTGAAGGAAGACGAGCAAATGTGAACGGTCGAGTTAAGTTTTCATGACAGCGATATATCGTTCGTGTGTGGACCGTTCTGAACTCCGTGAACTTCGTCTACTTGTCTCAAGAAGCTCAGGACAATGCTCCAAGACCATTAATCCACGCAGTGAAACTTCTCATCTAGTCATGAAGTTGGCGTTCGTATATATATTCACGCGCGCGTGGTCTGCCTCAAGCTATATTCCGTTGTTACAGAACAAAACGAATTTGAGGTGTCGTGTAAGTCGTCCGGATGAAATAAAAGAAAGAAAAAAGTGAAGAAAGGGATAAGGAGAATAACAATGTTCAATGTTGAATCACAGATGCAAAGCACGAAACGGAAGGAAAAAAAAACAACGGGGAGGACGAAAAAAAAATGTTAACGAGTGGGGAGAAAAGATATGGCGGCTATAAAAATGATTTGGTTGTGAAGGAAAAGGCGTTGAGAAAAATATGGAAGACCGCATGAATCGAAAAAGGCCACCCCTGTGGAAAATATGCGGAGGGTCTTTGAGGGCGTAAACGAGCGATGACTCTTTTCAGGGCGGTGCTCATACATACTCGGTGTGTTTATGTATGTATATGTGCTGTAAGCACAAAGTGATGTGATGATTTTTCTGTGATGTTTTTTGCCTATTTTTATTCTTTTAGTTCGGGAAAATATTTCAAATATAGAGTGAAACGGTGAGAGAACCACTTGGTACAGAAGTCGGAACGTAATTCAACCATTTGCTATATATCATGGATATTACCATTTGTTCTTATTTTTTTGAGCTTAAAAAATAAAATAAAATATATTTACGTCTTATACACCCTTTTTTACCATCAGGTATATAATACCAAGTCTTCGATACTTGCCACATGTTGTTACTGAGAAACCTCCAATTATCCCTAAAGGCATAGAGAAATATTTCGACGTGAACGATTAGTCCGAGAGAATTCTTTCGAGAATTGCCGACAGCGTTCAAGTTTAGATACTTCAAATATCCACAAATTCTTTGTAGCCACAACGAAAATAAAAAAAAAATAAATTCATTCGGGTAACTTGTAACAATTTTACACGCAGTGAGAATGTAATGTACGAGCGTTTAGTTTAATGTTTGGGGTTGTGGCTATTGACTATTGTAATTCAGTGACAGGTTTTATCTTATGGAGATGTAATGGGTGTGTGTACAGTGAACCAAATTGAAATGCAAATGGCTTTGTTAATTGTCCATTTTAAATCAATTCTATTTGTTTTGTCATTCATCAATTAGCATCGCCCGAATACGACAATGAAACAATTGGTAATGTACATTTTTTCTATCAAATTGTAGAGAGATAATAAGAAATTAAATTTTTTTCTTGTGCTATGTATCAATTCGGTACAACCACGTTCGAAATTAGTTTCACTGCGATATGAAAAAATGAATACGATATTTTGTTAAAAAATATTTTGTAGATCCATTCCAACGAATCAACATCCGAAAAGAGACATGTTTTATCAATCATTCATCTTCAATTTGTCTTGTTTTTTTTTTCAGCAATGAAGATCTTGGAAATTGTTGGGACAATATCTGTCTTCAAACCCCAAAACAATTCTTAACTCGTAACACAATCAGATATAATTCATCAAAAGTCCTGACTCCTTGAATTCACATAACAATCTCAGCGTTAGATCATTTACTTTGAATTTATAGCGTAAGTTTTCGCACTGACACCAACACATAATTCTCAAGCGACATACATTGCTACATTTCCTAACACACAAGTTCAAGCATCATCATATCCCGATCTTCACTACAATTTTATTACATAAAATACTCTCTACCAACTGACTCAATTCTCAATTACACGAAGACTTCTGCAATATTGATTCTTACCAATGAAAAACCAAAAAAACTCTTTTTAAAAATACTCCACAGACAGAAAGAAAACTGTTACGATCCTGATATAGAAACAGCGGTTCAATTCTCCTCATTTAGCACGATTATTCAATATGTAGACCCGATTCGAAGCCACTTGGCGAAACCACCAAGCCAATTTCACAAACTGATTTCAATATTCTCCATCTCCGAAAATCACTGCTGGTCGCAACATTCCCCGTGCATTCGAAATGTCCAAGAGTCTCATCTAATTCCAAATCTGTGTATATATAAACGTGAACTTTAATATATATTGACGAACCCAGTGACATGTGCCCAAGAGAGATAGGACGCACTACTTTGGATAATGGCGAGGAGTGGAACATATGCTCGGTTTTCACCCTCGCTTGTTATGTAGAGAGAGTGGCGGCAGGCGCGCGTGGACTGACAGATAGCTATTTACACGCACACGTATACACATGCTCTATACTACACCTATGTGTATAAATACGTCTACGAGTTTTTTTTCGAAACCTTTCCTGTATAACCAACATCCCAAATAATCCTCTTTTGATCTCTTGAAATGACTATATTTTCACATAAAGTAAGTTTTGAAATTAAATTATCTCGAATTTTTCCTATCTCTCTCAATATAAAAATAATTTCTTCATTATTTGTCACATCACACGCGCAAGAATCAAACAAAAATACCAAATGTTGATGTGGCACTTTCGAAGAAGCAGCTCATGTTTATGAAAATATCAAGATAAGTTTGAAAGATAATAGCTGAAAATTAGGCGTTTTATGAATTGAAAAAAAGTGAAACGAGAGAGTATAAAATAAATAAAAATGATGATGATAATGATAAAATTAGAAATGAGATTCCCATCGTGTAGTGGGAATTGAAAAAATATTTCGGATTAATTCTCACACCGAAATTATGTGTTTGTACGTTTGGATTATATACAAGACGCGCGACTGATCTCATATCGCGATAAAGAAGAAAAAAACATCGTTCGTATTCAATATATACTCGACGATTCCGTTCTCAAAATCAGCCCACCACCGTATGATAATGTGTATATGTGTGTTTGGGTAAAGATATAATAGCTGTGATCCACCCGAATCCCATAAGATAGAAGGACACTTTCATTTAAAAGTTAAAACGACTCACACTGTCGTATAAGATGTTTGTCTGGTGTGAAGTTTTTTTATCTATTTTATTCACTTTTTCTCTCAACCACTCTCATCTCTTGCACTCACTTTAACCACAGGCTTCGCGACACACCGCGTGCGCGTGCGACACAACACCCAGAGCGACATTATGAACAGAGACATTTAACTGTTTGCATTAAAAATATATTAAATGTCCATTTCGTCATGGTATGGGATCGAGGTGGTTGAGATGTTATTTGTTTTTTTACGAATATTTTCAGCATGGCCTCCCATAAAGATGTTGAAAGAAATCGACTCGTTCTTTAATTTTATTACATTCTATACTTACAATTCTCAAATTACATACTGTGTCATTGATGGAGAATATTGATCGCAAGTACTTAGGAATCATGACGTGAAAAACATGAACAGGAGAAAAAAGTGAAACCCGGATGTAAAGAAATAGAAACATGAAATATTCGTTGAAATATTGGAGTTAAAATTCAATAGAATTCTTCAATTACGTCGGATATCTTTTACATTAAAAAAAAAATCCATAAAGTAAAGTATGGAATGAAACCAGAGTGACACTGATCAAATAATAATAATCAGCCAAGGATGACTCCAATATTCCCAACAATTCATTACTTAATGTGAATAAACGAAACCAGGCTCAAATGTTCATGAGATCTGCACCTGGTGCATGAATTTTCAATAAGAATGTCTAAGAACTTCAGATACATTTACTTCAAACCATCAAATATAATTCCATCATCTCACATCATACATCATTGATGAATTCAATATCGACATCAGAACGAATTTGGAACACGTACCAATTATGTATCAACTCGCTAGAACATTGTACCATTACCACATATAGTATAACCAATATTCTCCAACATGATACAATTATCGTCAATGAATGTAACAAATATCAAGCATACAGAGCATCACATATGATATTCACATGTTCCCAAAGCAGTCGCCATATGAAACAATTAATTTATCCAAATATGAAACGACATAACCATTTCTATTTGCATATGCACAAAACCTTTTGTTATTCACAACGACCATATATTACATGAAAATCATGTTAAAAGATGAAGCAACCAGGAGTGTTCTCTGTGTCCACTGTTACAAATATTCAATTTTGTCATATTTTTCAGTATATTTTGCATAATAACTGTTCTCTGTTGTACCTTGTGCATACCACACATATATAAACACAAACAAACACAAATATTGCTGACAATGACTGGAGATCGCGTGTTTAACTTGGACCTATAGACCTTCACATTGTGTTCTATCTTCGCTCATCTCGTTGGATAAAATGGTGGCAATATTTGCGCGTTCTTGACAGCAAGACAATACGAACTACGACCCGTCTCACGATACACAATCCCTTCCTATATCTTCTATGATCTACAATCCACCCCTTGAAACCAATATATATATATAAGGGATCCAAGCATACCAAGCACACCCTTGACGTCAACATGGTCCCTATCAAAGGCGAGACTATACACAACACCCTCGAATGTGTATTCCACCAGTATAATTTCGGAATTGTGAATCAATCGTGACCTGTCTTTCATAGTAATGTCCCCTTTCAGACAGTCACGTGCAGCTTTTTCGATGGGCCTTTTATCCATCATTTTCCTCCTGTCTCTTTATATTTATTTCACTTCACGTAGTTTTTCCCTATTCTTCTTGTTTTTCTCGTTTATTATTTGGCAACATGTAATAATATTCAATGACGTTGAAGTGGTGGTGGATTTGATAAGTCAACACAGGCATCAACTACAGCTGCGAACAATTTATTATTTGGTATTACGATGTAATTCAATAGACTATTTGGGAATATCTGTAAAATTGGAGTTCACACGCTGTCAATTATCAATATTTCCACACAAGTTTGTTTGATTTATATTGTTTAGAGGAATAAAATAGCAGCGATGATGCTGCTAAATTGAGGACACATTTATTATGAGAAAGAATTCCCTAAATAATGTTCTGTAGAATCGATGTAATTTCCGGAACGATAATTTTCTTCAACCAATTAAAATAATTTTCACAGGTGGATAAACCGGACGGAATTACAGTAACATGGCATATTTAATTGCTGGTGAATATAATATTCAATAATTTGCTCATCCGTAATAAACCGTGATATTTAATAGATAAATGTGAAGGGTCGCCTGATCCAGGTCTTGAACATGATATAAATTCTCACTAACTCTATCCATATATGTATACATCAGTAGGCAAATAATATAGACATGGTGGTTATCGATCTTTCGTTTATTTGCTTATCGCAGAACTTTGAATTGCACGCTATTCCCATGACGATATAACTTAGAACCAAAATTCACTGCACACAGACACTGTCTGACTTCTTCGTTTCGATCTCACTTGCACTCTCTCCCACTTTCAACATTACACTCTTCAGCTCTAGTTAGCCCACTCAGGCGATCGTACAGACGGTTAGTCAAAGGAAATTTACAACTATGTTCTATAGCAAGAGCTCACCCGGAAGAATAAGTAACTTGGCTTCCGTATTACACCACCGCAAGTGATGCAGTTATATCCGTTCATGCTGAATTCAATGTTGGAGGAAATACTACAAACACACCAACTAACAACCAACACTTGGATTTTCAGAATAAACTTCTTCGAATGATGTATTGATCATTTGGATAAACATTGAATAACTCAAATAAAATACACATGGATTTCTTGTTTGTATACATGAAATATATGAAGATAAATTTCATGGGAGATGTCACAATGGTGCTTCTTTATGAGGCAGACCTCCCAATGCCATTCTAATATTTTGTGTTGAATAAGGAAAGAGTGTCCTTTCTAGACATCTTGGGACGATGGTGGGTTGTGACCGAAATGTCCACCTACTGGGCACGCCTAGGTAGTCATACAGTCTATTGTTTGATTTGGGGAAAATGCCACCCTTGACTCTGTACTGTGGCTGCTACTACCACTGCCACTTCTGTCACTGGGATTTTTACTGGTTGCTAAGAAGCTGGTGACACTGGACCGTTCCAGTGTCATGTGGTTTCCGGTGATGCCTTCCGACTCTATAATTCATTGATATTTACATCCTGGGTATACTCTTTCTGTATTTGTCTGTCATATTGAAGCTTTGTCATTTATGGAATTTCGCATCTTATATTGGAACTGAATATGTGAATCTTGTCCCGATTCTTTTTAGTATGGGATTCATACATTAAAAGATTCATATTTAATTTCTGCTAAAATGTCCGACGTGAGTCAATGAATGTTGAATAATTTCATACTTGAATGAATGAACTGTCTGTCTCCGTAGCTGAATAGCTATTTTTGTACATCAGGATCAACTCTGTGTCTCTCTGATAAAATTCCAACATCATCTGGTCTTGGGCGATTTCTTTTTCCATCGGGTATACATAAATGATGGCAAGGGGACGACTATCACCACCACGATCGTTCTATACTTGTCATTATAATTGATTATGAACTGTCATTCACCATAAGTTAGATGCATCAGACATGCTCCATGTATTAAATGATTTCAGTGTAGTTGAGCATCGTTAGATACTTTTTTGGTCCTCCTACTTCTCTTCTCCAACATACGGAGTATTCATTTATCATCTTGCACGCTTCATATTTCGATGAGTACATTTTAAACCGTAACCACTTTTCTCTTGTTCGTATATTATCGTGTCGTTGATATATTTTACAAGTCCGAACACGTTTCTTTTTTCCATTTGTTTCTATTTCATGTATTACACAAATCAATTCTTCGTGGAAAAATTTATGTTGGAATGCGCTCCATTTGAATAATTAATTCGTTTAACAATTCTGATGATAAAATTATTAATAAGAGATATGAATAAATGAGAACAAGAGAATAATTTTCCTCTACACTGCTACCTCAGACATAAATCTTTCATTGATGAACTCAAACTTTTTTTTCCATGGCATAAAAAAAAACGAGCACACAGAAATAAAGTCCAGTGATCAGAAGAGTCGTTACTCCTCACATCCCAATTTACCAGCACTAATTGCTCACTCAATGTTATTAATTAATCACCATAATATGCAAGAGAGATTTTCTATGAAGATTATGAAATGCCCAACGAAAGGACATTACAATCAATTCATTCATGTCTAAATGACCATATAAAAAATGAATGCGGTACAAAGGATGATGATGCTTAATACTTTCGTACAGACCGTAATATACATACATATGCATGGATATAATAAACCCTCGAAATTTTTGGTCAAACGCATAAATTCGTTGTTCGAACAAGATTATATACACCGACTCAATCCTCTTTTTTACTTATCTCTCTGTCCCATCCGCTATATCATATTTGCCTTGTATATGAAAGTGACTAATGCTAACGAGAGTCCCCCTTTTATTTCACCCCTAAAGCTGTATGTCATGTTTTATAAAGCCATTATTGAGTCTTAAGTGAATATGCAAGCAGTGGCGATTTATCAAAATGCGCCACCACACCGCACACTTTTATTCTTCTTCCAATTTTTTTCCCTTCACCTCTTTTTCTTTCATTTTCTTCTCTCATCTTTTTATGCTCATCCTCTGATATTATATCGACGCTCACGCACATTCTCCCTTCCATTTCGCAGGCCATGTGTTTATATTATAATGCGTATACTCTTGGGTAACCTGATGCGTTTGGCACCGGCACATGTACGACGATGCATACAAGTGTCAGTATAGAACACACGCCACAGTTCAGGCAATTGTTCGAATAACATATTGGACCCTGGACACCGCAGAGCAGGATTCTCGATTAGCTGTTTAGGTATACGCGCGCGAAGGTTGAATTTACATTTTGCGCGATGCAGCTTTGCGTCGGCTTTACGACCACGAAGGCCGTCTGCACGAAAGATTTACTGTCGACGCCGCACACACACACAGAGCATAAACATATTTGTATATGTATAATACAATCTGTGCTGCCTGCGGGGGCCAAGTTATACAAAAGCCAATACATGACGCATGTAAACTTATATACTCATCGTTTCTTTCATTCGTTTGTTTCATTCTTTTCTTCAATTTTTTTATTATATTCTGTTCTCACTTTGTGGACCAAGTGGAATTATTTCTGTGTCCAAGGATACGCGTACATCCACTTTGAGAAATCACTTTCAGTGTACCTATTCATGTAGATGTTTGTATGAGAATTGAGTATATTGTAGTGTGGTCTTATATGGGCACGAGTCATCATTCGAATAATTTTTATTGAAAAGAATGGAATGCGTTGTGTGACGTGTCGTATATTCTCTCGCATTCTCACGAGTGATGTTATGTTGAAATACATCAAATGTCTTTGGAATTAATATACAGGATTTGAATGCTGTGAGGCAACGTCACGCGATTTATACATCGAATATGTGCTACGGATATTGTAGATGTGTAAAGGGTTTTGCTGTTTGATTGGTCACACTGATGATCTATGTGATTTTATAATTGAGAATGGAAAGAGTATTAGGGAAAAATTTGAATCCGTATGGGTGTGTTACGTTGATTTATGTTACCAGGAACAGAAGAACTTCCAATTGTCATTTGAAGCTAATTATTGATATTGAATTTGGTGAGGAAAATTAGTGCGGGTTTGATTGCTATTTTGAAAAATTGGTATGGTCTTTTCGATTCAATTCACTGGGATTATTTATCGACATTAATTACCAGTCTACTCTTCATTAATTCATTTCGTCATATTGTTGAAAATTGAATGGTCATCTTGGTTGACCTGTTAGTTATCTATTTATTCTTCTTCTTTCACCTCATCATGTAGTATATTCACATTTGATGAACTATCCAATGAAATCACGAGTATAACTTTCAATGAACGATGAATTTCATATTGGATTATGTGAAAAAAAGTTGCAATATTTTCATAGAGAAAAATTTGATGCATTCCGAACTGTTAAAAACTCATATTCACATAACCACATGTTGAGAAAAAATTATTAACCACATGCAATCGATAATTTCAAAATTTATAATACAATAACGAAACCATATTTTAACCCACAAGAAGAATAGGGATCCATACCCATACAAACACACAAAAAAAATACTTTTCTATCCTAGAAATTATTATTCTGTCTCCCCACATGAAATCAAACATTAAAACTTGCCGCGGGTTTCAAAACTTAAATATCTGAACATTTGCCATAAATCAACGGCGTTTTACGAAATAATTTCAGCCCACAATGTAGAAACAGAAAGAGCACAAACAAGCAACATCAGCTGAAGGATAAAAATGAAGAGTGAAAAGATGAAGAAGAAGAATAATAAGAACAAGAGTATATGAACAGCACACGAGAGTGATGTGCGATGACGCAGGAATGAGGATGAGTTTTGTTGTCTGTTAAAGTGACGTGACGTGTGTGTATGCGTGTGCACATGGATGTTGGTGGCTGTGGGCCACAATTTCAACCACGGCCATATTTCACGTGGCTGGTGAGTTATGGCAGTGAGAAGGCCGACGTAAATGATTTAGGTTTAATAACGACGGCGGGCCAGGTCAGTTGGGCATTATATAGAAGCGGTGCGCTTGTGTGTCTCTTCAGTTTAACTCAAGTTAAAAGGAGTCCCTTGTGCGCGTTGAGGGTACTGAGCATGAGACAAGGTCACTCTCGTCAGACTTACCGATAGACATTCAGATTTTATGCATACAAAAATTTTTATTTAATCCTTTACTTTTCCTCCCAACCTTCTTCTCATTATTTTATTATAATTGAACTCAAATGTATTGGACATATAATTATTACTTTATTGGTTATGTATGGAGACGTCAGATTGGATAATTGTGTGCAGGGTTTACCACTGACTCACCACAAAATATTTATGACTGACGTGAGAATTTTGGTTGATTATTTCTTTCATTCATTCTTATTCGCTTTATTTATTTCAGTTTCTTTTTTTTTTCATTGAGATAACGTAATTTCTTCTGTGGTTCTTGGTATCTATATTATTGCGCTATAGTCACAGGAGTCACATAAACTATGGCTTAACGAGCAAACGCACTCTCGTTTTTTTCTTGAAGATACTCTTGTTTTTTCTATGAAGATGTTGGTCTGAGTTTTGTGGCCATGTGTATGGGAGAAGAGGAAGAGAGAGACTATTCGCTCTGTATGGACTCTACACATGTACAAATACACGTATGTGATTCACATACAGATATACCTGCCACTATGATCTGTTTGGACAAGAGCGAACACTGATAAAATTATCGAGAGTGGTGAGGCGTCGGGATATTTTACGGATGGGTGAATTATCAATATCAATGACAATAAACATATTTAAATTATTAATGTTTTGTCTATGACTATGAGAAAAATTTTAGATGTGGAGAGTGCATTCGAACGTTAATTCGATATGAATGAAGGGTGTAACAAATTTGTTTTTACACTTTGTTTTTTATTGGGGAAATGTGAGAATTGATAGCAATTGGATTTTGCTATTTCATAATAAATAAATGATTAATAAAGTTCATGGGAGAAATGATAAATTTATGTTCTGCAAGATGAATATTTCGTATTAGTAGAGAATTGTAATTCACATTTCAGCTGATCTCATTTTGTAAATCAGGAATTGGGTTGATACGATTAGAAAATCTTGAAGGATTGACAAGTGATGAAGATATTGGCAATAACGCAGCAGTTGACAGACTCGAGGAATTAATAAAAAATTGGAATTCAGATTAATATGGTCCATTGTGCACAAGGTGGTGCTATTCTTGTCCTCACTTATTTATGAAACGCAGGTGAATCTGGAAGTTTCTTTGTTTGTCATTTTATAACGCCTCCAGGGGAAAATAGATCTGGAAGAAATTTCCCATTGTGATAGTTTATAAGAGAAAATAGGACATGGGTTATTTTTTTATTTACATGGAAAGAGTAATTCCCATGAGATAATGTTGTTTGTTTATTACACAATCATACCTTTGGGACACAACAGATTGGAATAAATATTTTCACACTGTCTGACAAATGATCTGACGAAGACAGAAGTGTTCAATCGAGTTGACAACTCTTTCGTTTTTCAAAGAAATAATGAATGGAGCTTTCTCAAACAGAAAAAAAATCAATCCGTCTCTAGATTTATTCATCTTCGAACCCTAATAAATTTCCAGATTTCCTAGGTAATCGCTAAAGGTTATGCGGGAAGTTGATTATATGAGAAAGAAAATGAGATCATCCCATAAAAATTATATTGACTTCTCATTTTGATACGGAGTAAAAGTATCGAGTAAAGGCTCATCGTTTCATAGAAATCAAAGAGATGAAATATCTTTTGCATCTCATAGATATGTAATGAAATATAAAAGAAATTTTTCTTCAGTTTTCATGTAGTAAGTGGATATCGAAAGTTTCCCTCTGGCTCTGATGCAAGTCCACACTCTCAATATTCTTGTCACACTCTTTGGTTCCTCGGAAGTTGCCATCGGAAACTTTTATGTTCTTTTATTTTACTTTATTCCATTTATTTTTCCCTTTTTTTTTACTTAAACCCTCGTAGCTCGTCACTACTTGTTTCTTACAAGTATATAAAGAAAAAAAAAATTACATGCGACCGTTCGCGCTTGCAAATACTTAGGATGATTGGCAAACATCTTCACCGACGTAAAGTTAACTTTCATAAGACACGAAGGACCCATAAGGTCACGAAAAATAAGGACAAACTGCAAGGAAGAACGACGTGTTCAAGCTAAACCCTCAGCGTGGATATCGTTGGATCGACATAACCAACGCGACTCACTTGTTACCGATAGCGCACTTCATTGCTACCACCATCGGTTACATCATACCACAACTACGCGTCGTTCCACAACTTCTAAATCCCACGTAATGCCATCTCGCTATAGAATTGCCGTATAGAACGCCAAGTATAAAGTACCAAGTTCGAAAATGTTCAACTTTATAATTCGATCGTCGCGGCGACGAGGGAAGTAATTTACGACGAGGCACCTTGGACAAAGTTCTTGGTCACTAATTCGAATTTATATACCTCTCGACTTTCAGTTATCGTGAAGAAACACAAAGGAGGTGATGGAATGAACGGAAGAAAATAAAATAAAAAACATAAAAGCACGGGCCAATTTTATAATCCACTGGAAGAGATAGAATGTTGCGATGAGCTATGACCAACTTGGTACAGGAATTGAATGACTTTCGGTATTGATCTTGCGGGCTACGATGTATAACTTTGTAACATCACAAGACTGTTTTAGAGACTCACCGATTGACTACAAACATTGTCTAAGTAATTAGCAATCAGTGATAAAGTTCAAGTACACTTAAAATATTTAATGGTCACTGTTGAATCAAAGAACTACACAAGGCAAAATGGTCATTGCGACCGTCGTTTCCTAATTATTTATCTTAGTAAAAGGTGTGATTTTTATCGACGGAAGTAGAATATAAAATCATATTCTTCAGCATTGGATCTATTCTCCGAAGTTTAATCGAAGAAATAAAACTTAGTGAACGTTAGAGTTTCCTATCTACTTCAATACGAATCTTATTCACCTTCTTTATTCGAATTGAGTTTTGGAAAGATCTTAAAATTGATGATGATTTGGGTTAGAATTCGATTCAAGAACTTTGACCACACCAGCACAATAAGAAAAAGAAAAACAATTCCACATCACACGATACACAATTTTATTTCAACTCTTGAACATCGAATGAATTACGTTCCCAAGAACTGCAGAATGAAATATAATAAAATGAAACATTTTTCCTGCAGTGACAGCTCAAATAATTTTTATTAAGTTTTCGATCTCACTTCAGCTGATTGTGCGCTCATTCTATTCACCAACACTTCTTTCTCCCACACAGCTTCTTTTTTTTTATCATCTCAAAAATAAATCTAACCAAGTGAAAAATTTACACGCTTGTTTATTTATCAAGCTCTTCTTGGCGCTTGCGTAAAACCCTGAAGTCAAACGAGAAGCTAATAGAAGAATAAATTGAGAGTTGCAAGGACTGATGAATAAAATGGAACAAAAGATGTTGGTGTTCATATCAACGTGGCCTCGGCCTATCTCCGAACGATATTAAGTTTCATTTATTGTCACGATACCGAAATGAAATACATAAAGACGTGGAAAGAAAAATTGAAATGAAAGTTCATGCAATATAAAATTGTGCAATTGATATACACATTCATATTCATCTTCCCCACTTTCCTTTCTTCTTCTCCTTCCCTTTCTCATCGTAATATAAGTTCGATACCTTCGCTTTGAACTTAAGTATCGAGCGTACGCCTACTTTGGAAAGAGTATGAATGTTTAATCAATAGTTTGAGTTATTTTATTGATGAATACTCCTATACATCTGTTATAGTACGTTATTATTTCGATAAAATAACAAAGAAACTTTCGATTCGTTAGTTTCGTCCATTACTTCACCTTTCAAACAACATTGTAGGAAACACTCATCAAAGAAATATTCATTTTTTCGAATATTTTCATATCCAGTGCATATAAACTAATTCAAACACAAACCAGAGTGCATAACCAAATTCACAACAAAAAAGTATTAACAAGTTCATAAAAAAAAATTTGTTCATCACCAGAATTATTACTGAACAACACGTAAAGCAATCGCATTGAAAGTTGTCATCAACGAAGTAGTTAAACAAGATTCACCCCACACAAATTATACTTTGCAATTATAAAAATCCAAAATACAAAGAAAAAAATACAAACTAACGAAGAGTGAAATAAAACAAATAGAAACAATTTTTTCTCTCATTCGTCTCTGCAGTATTCACCGTTGGATACAAGACAATTTTATCATCATTGAAATTAGCTACTGCGCTCGCATATTATATACATGTGCGTGCATGTTATACCAAACCGTACAGCATTTTATATCGTATTCGGATCCCCGCTGGCGTTTTCAGGTAGCAACAAATCCAGTTACATCCGGCTCACCACAGTAAGTATATATTGTGACAATTTTATACTGCACTACCGTATATATACATATTCACATATAGGTATATGTACATATGAAAAAATACGCCGCGGGTAATCAAAAGCTCGTTAACATGATTTATTAATCGCAATCGAGTTCGCGTGTGTGCGCAGTTTGAGTGAGCCAAAGTAATTATTTACGACAGCTTCTCGGCCACGGGCAATACTACACTATACATGTACAGAGCAGGTAGGCATACCTAATATACATTCATACACTATTACCCAGAATTCGAGATGTGAAAAAAGAAAAAAAAAACAAAAACCTTTTTACAACCAGTTACTTCATGTATATGAGCGCCCGCGCATGCGTAAACCATGCATTCGCAAATGTGCATATTTATGCATAATCTATTGCAGATTTGCCTGCTCCACGAATTCACTCGATTTAATTTCAAATATGCGCGCATGTCTCTGTTATCGGGCATTTTTTTTTTTTTTAATTTGGTACTCTGTTTATCACACGGAAATTTTGCCATTGATCCTTAAGAAAAATTTATAATACAATGGAAAAGGGATAAAAACAGATGAATAATGCCAAAGTCTATTTAACGATGATGAGTTTTTCTTTGCAAAAAAAAAAATAGCGAGGGAAAATTTGTATATATCAACGTGAGTGGTAGCTTTTATCGTAATAGCACGATGTAGAAAATGATTTTTCCATCATGTGCATTGTTCGATGTGTATGTGTATGGGTGCGTGCCAGAACATGTCTAGGCAAGCTTTTATGAGGGACATATAACGCACAGTATAGATTTGTGTATAATATAGAGTATGGACCCTTTCAAAAGGTTCATTTTCCACATCGGAGATCAGTTGGAGTTGGTGCGTGGGGTAATAAAAAAAAGTTGCAAAAGTAATGCGACGCATAGACCGTAAGAAATGCGACTAAGTAAGTAAAGGCAACTGAGCAATTTTATTGGGGTATTCTTTTCGGTTCATTTTTGTACATATGTGATATTTTTATGTATGGATATATACTTGTGAATATGAGTAGTAAAGGATAATAGCCTGCAGAGAAAAGGGTATGGGTATGGCGGTGGTTGCTGGACCACGACACCCCTCAGTGCGGTTTTTCCGTGCGATAAAAAATAAAAGGAAATTGTACAGAGTGTGGGATGACATCAGAGGCTTTTACAGTCCCGATCGAAAGCACAAAAGTCGTTTGGTCAGCCATTTAAACATTAAATATAATGCCGGGAGTATTGATGATATACACAAGTCTTATACAGCTCAATGTTGTATTAAATATTATCCATATATAATAAATGGAATTTCGTTGAGCGTAATAATCCACTTGATTTATGAGATTCCATCAGTTGCAGTTTGTGAGAGGAAAGTAGGGTGCAACGCTCGGTTGCTACCACATTTCATTCAAGTTTCTCGTGAAATGTTGATGATGGAATCACACGGAAATTATTCCGAGCGAGTTATTGATGAGGGGTAGTGAAAATAATTTTCTTTCCTACCATTATTTGTAATAAAAATAGACAAAATGTCAATCTCACCATGTTACTCGTGAGATTTTGCCTGCTGTAAAAATTTGTTCGAAAAAACATTCAGTTTGATGAAAACTGAAGAATTCCATGTTCAATTCCAAATTATCGCGTTGATTATGTAAAATTATTCGGTAATTAACGTCATCAAATTCCGAATAAATTAATTGGTTAATTGGGGGTTTTGTTTATATTCGGATGAGAGTTGGTTAGCGAACTTGGTGTTTGAAATTTATTGTGAAAGGCATTGCGTGATCGCGCGTTTCAATATATAATTGCTGTAATTAATTCAATTCCAACAGTTTGTCTGTGAATGGAAGTATGCGAATAGAATGTAATGAAAAAGGTCTCTTTGTCAGCATAATGAAAAAAGCTTTTTATTCGTTTTCTCATGGGAGAATTTTCATTATCATAATTCAAATATAATAACACCTAACATAAATCATCAGAGAGAATTCCCAACGAAATATATTCCCTAACACTTCAACAAATATTACTTTTGTTTACGTATAGCAAAGAGCATCGGGGACAACAACGTTAATATATGTGAAAATGTAAAAGTGTCATTTCTTCATATGAATTGATCCTCACACAATGTATATAATCCATCAACGCAACACCCTTCATCGTATACACATCCCCTCTAAACAAATTCACCAAGACGAATCGAACCATTTGAAATCCTTGAAAGCTTTTTTTTTTCTACACATTCGCGCGCGTATATTTCCTCAAACGCGATCTTAAACAAACAGCTGCCATTTTCATCCTTCACCCTCACTGAAACAATACGAATATCGTTGCTTTATACGTTAAGACTTGAATACAAGATAAGAACAAAGAACAAAATAAAATAGAAAATGCCACAGAATACGAGCAAAAAATAAGAGCGAAAAAATTTCGATTCAAGTAAAAGTCATGGCAGTGTGCCTTCACCTAAAAAACTATCTTTGTTATTCAACTTTTCCTCTGTAGAGACGTAATTTTTTTTTCTCTCTTCTTCTTTTTGCTCTTTACTTGCGCTTTTCTTCTAGATCGATGGGATAGGACAGTACGCAAAAACGATCAGTACTTTTTTATCCAAGCGCGAAGGCGTTAGGTTTATACTCAAGTATGTGTAGGTGTATACGTTTGCATATACTGCTGAAGCTACGACTCTCTATCTCGCTCACTTCTCGCAGAATCGACAAAAAAACAGAGAATCCATAATTCATACACTCTTCAGCGACCTTTAACGTAGTTGCCCTATCCCCTATACTCGCCCACTCGCTTTTGCTCGCAAAACCACCCTCTTCGATTTGCTGGGGTCGTTGTCATCTCATTTAATATATGTATGTATGGTATATAGTAAATATTACATGTATATACCACAACGAACGTGTAATACGTTCCTCCGTCGCGAGATTTCTCAATCGTCGATTTTCCTATATACCATTTTGTCGATGACCGGCCACAACACCCTACTTGAAAGCATCGATGCGTTACGAGAAACTTCAATGTACGCCCTCATCGTCATCTCCCACTTCTCCATGTATTTTCGTTTCTTATTCTTTCATTCTCTATTTATTCTCCCTTGGAATAAACGGGCGTACCGAATTAACGTCAATGCGTCAGCAATTTTTAGGGAGGTATCCAGATTAACTGGTAGTTGCCAAAGACTTAAACAATGTAATTTGAAAAAAATTATGCGCCCATGTTAACGAGGGTGCGGTGTGCCTTGTTATATACAACCGGGAATTACTCACATACCTGTGAATAAATGTCTATTGATTTTTTTTTGTATGTTCGTGGAGTGGTAGAGGAAGTATTGTTGGATTTTGAAGGTTATTGGTGAGTTGAGAGTTTAGCTGGAGCAAGAAATTTTTTTTGTATGTTATTTGAATATTTGTTGGAGTAGTCACTGCTTTTTTTGATGATGAACGTGAGTAGAGAAGGACATTTATCCCATATTCACAAAAAATTCTCGCTGTAAACGTTTTGATTGGATTTTCATTCTTTGAACAGAATATTCTCAAGACGTGGAAATTGGATCATTTCAATTCATTTTTCTTGTGCAACTTTACTCACAGCTCATGTAAAATCTGTTGAAATTGTGTTGAAATAAATGAGTGAGCGCTGTTGTGATATAAATTGGTCGACTTTGAATATGAGAAAAAAAAATAAGAAATGAACGTGAATGACTTTGTCACTCAACACCTACATTTAATGGCTACCGTCATTTTCAGGTATTAGTGAAAGTTTCACCACTCTCCGGGAGAATAGAAATGAGAAATCTATTGTGTATGAGGAAATCTACAAAATACCGGAACATGAAGATACTTAATTTTGTATCAGTGACAGAATGTTTAAGACATCATGTTAAAATTAGAAAATTCGAAGTCTAAAAAATTCTTTCGATCCTAAATCATTCGTATGACGTTTAGAAATTTTTTCCTCACTATGAAATATATTTTCAGTTTAAACTCGTACAGTAACCAACCCCCTGAATGTAAATTGCCAACTTGATAATAAACCATTTGACAACATACCCAATTTTAATTCTCAAATCTTTCTTCTTTCTGGTATAAAATACATTTCACCCTTAACTCATACCCACATAATCTTTCAACTGAGTTTACTATCTTCAACTTCATTTATAGCCTTCCATGCCACAACCAAACGTGACATTTACTTTCCCTCAAGGGAGAAGAAGGAAAGGTGAGAAAAAAGAAGACAGAAATGGATGAAAAAAAAATAAATAATAATAATAATAAGCGAGAATGAGAGATAAGTGAATATGAAAGAGAAAATAGTACTGATGAGAGAGAAAAAAAGCCCGGAGGGTGTTACGCTCTACCACGGCCCGCCTATAGTTGCAGTTTGGTGAACATGAGATGCGCGTTAAGACAGCTCCACTGAGCCAGTCAATATTTTGAACATCTCGACACACCGGTTACCGTTTTTCCTGAATTCCTTGGACTCATCGTCGCTCTTGGGAATAAACAGGTATATAGACAAGATGACTGGGAGAGGAGATGCCAGAAAACCGGGACGGTTCTCTCGGGATAGAACGACGATGGTTTACCACACGTTTATATATTTAAGTCCTACGAGAGTTCTTCACTGTCTCGTAAACTTTAGATTTTATTTACCAGTTTTTCAGGGATAATGAATGATTGATTCTTTGAATATCCATTCACTGAAATAGTTTTTACAATTGATGCACCGATGTTGGAATTGATTTTTACATTGTAAGTGTCGTCTATTGGTATTTTAAGAGGATTTGAGACATTGTGGGTGGGTAAATTCCAAGTGGAAATGAGTTTCATGTGAGTTATTGTTTGAACTTCTGTAAAATTTGGAGAAAAGATAGACTGGACAGAACAGGAAAATTGAATTGTACTTTTCTAGGATTGCTTTGCCAGTTTGTAATCCAATTTGTACAAATTGTTTTCTGCATCGATGAGTACATTCCCACACTTTGTTTTCATACAAATAAATTTGTGAGAATGAATATGATGAGAAAATCACAAACGATGATGCAAAATAAAATTCATCAACATATTTACAATTATTATTCTTGGAAACAATTAAAATGATCTAATTCTGTGTGTGTGAGAATAAAATGAATATACATTAAAATGCAACACCAGACATGAAGAAAGGGAATGAAAAATAATGAAGATAAATAATAAACCCAAAAAGAAATAGATGAATAATCCGACTTTTGTTTTTATTCAATTCTTAATTACTCTATTTAAAAAACAGTTTTTATCTCGGACAAATTGCATTTAGCTTTTATTGTTGTGACTCAAAGCCTATCTGAAAGTGAATTTTGTTTGTTTGAGAGACCAACGTCGAACCAGACGTGCACAGGCTCGCGCTCTCCGCATCACAGGGGGTGTTATGCAAATAACTCAAGGGGCGGCGCAATATGTAAAAGTGTTTGGCGGATTATTTTGCGTTAGTCCCCCGAGGGTGACACCCCATCGTTTCACTATTCACATCTTCCTCATCCATATAAAATCATCCAACACTCTCACTCACTTCTACTCCATCCTCATCACTGTTTACCGTTGCACGATTCAACCGCGAGGGACCATTCTCTTTGCCGCACGTCAAACCCAATATAACACACCCCAATAGTATACGATGGTCTTCCAAACACCTACATTCAAATACAAACACATAAACTTGGCTGAAGAAATTAAGAATTCCTCAATTCTGATGGTGTTAGTGGCATTTGTCCATGGCACTTTCTCCTCATCTATATGGGTATATGAACACACAATCATTTCGAGGAAATGTTGGGACTCAACTTTACATTGTGACCGTTCCTAGGAAAAAATATCGCCCAGGAACAAAAACGGACAAAAATTTAAGTAGAAAAATGTCTTTATAATAAACATCGTGATGTGTTCTATGTATGAAAAACACAAACCAATTTCCGGAACAGGAATTGTGCCATGATAAAACTAAAAATGAAAGAGAAGGTAAAAAAAAAAGTGAAGAAGAGAAAACATGAAAATTGTGAGTTCCAACTTTCATCAGGATTAGCATCAACTGTTGTCGTGACCAAATCCAATCTCGATAAATTATTCCAACACTGCACTGGACGGAAAAGTTTTCCAGTCGATCGGCTGTTTTGACTATTTCCGCTCTAATACTGTTGTACATACGTTCATATACGTGTGTATATATGTATGAATGAAATGAATACATGTAGAGATGTTTGAATTTACGCGAATATGGGAAATGTTTTCCAAATCAGAGAAAACGCATCCGGATGAACTTTGGTTTGTTTCAGTTTGGATTTTATATGAGAATATTTCATGCAGTAACTTTCAACTTTGTGAGTTCTGCATTCACATAGAAATACCAATGCATTGAGAGTACTCTGATTACAGGAGGTCAGTTGGAAACTTGTGTAATCATCAGAATGCTTATTACAAGACATAATTCAGAAGACAATTCTCTAAAGGCCACAACAATGAGGACTAAGTAGATACAATTTAGATATTGAATTTCACATGTGTTCGTAATTTTCATTCTCAAAACCAAACTTTGAATCAGATATCTCCAATCCCACTTAACATCAATATCATTAACGACTTTATCAGCAAAATTCTTCATTCCGATTTCAATCCCACTTTGAATTCAAGAAAATTCAGAATAATACTCGCAAACCAACTGAACATTTGCAAAAATTTCGACCAACATAAATTAATGACAGCAATGGGAATTCGTTACATTTTCAATCAAATCAA
Organism: Meteorus sp. PSUC_FEM 10030008; assembly: GCA_018881525.1. Taxonomy (NCBI): domain Eukaryota; kingdom Metazoa; phylum Arthropoda; class Insecta; order Hymenoptera; family Braconidae; genus Meteorus; species Meteorus sp. PSUC_FEM 10030008. The sequence continues at coordinate 27,703 of JABMBR010001297.1, forward strand.
ATGCAACAAAAATGTCTTCTACATCAGCCCTGCAGTAACAATAGGTTTCGTACGCACTCGTCTAAGTAATAAATCTCAAAATAAAATTTGTATATCGTCACTATCAAATCCATTCACTTGAATCGAACTAAATGACATTTCTCTAACATCGATTCGTAATAAATATCTCTCGATAAACTTCCTGTTTCTAAATCCAAAATCGCGGAAAAAAAACTAACAAACCTTCAATAATCACAAACTGAAATAATTCAAAACAATCTCTCATCATTTCAAGCCCCTTCTCTTCCTTTTGTTACACACACTCCCACTAAACCCTGTATTTATATACAAAGTATATCACTACATACACAGCAATCACTAGAATAGAAAAAACCACCAGCTAAACTCATGCAATAAATATCCACCTGCATCGCATCTATATTGTAGTGAGTATATGCAGCACCAGGTCCACCCTGTGTGCGAATCTCTTCCTGCCCTTTATATTTCCCCATATAGATATATAGATATTTACACCATATTGTATATATATATACCCTATAGCCATCATGAACGGAACGAACATCCCTAGAATATTTACTTCCGCTGTGTGCTCGTTCGCGCTCTGCTAATCCGAAATTGCGATCCCTGGTCATGGTCCGGAAGCACCGCAGGGGGATCTCTGTATATATACGAATATCTATATACATATACAATCGTACACATGTATATATATATTTATACAATGTATCTAGCATGAGACCAAGGTGAATTCTGTGGTGATGGTCGCGTGTGAACTTGCGATTAATTGTTATCCATAGAGGATTAGCTTGATCGCAATTTGATGAATCAACGTACGATATTTTTACTTATCACTTTGTGCACATTGGCTTCTTTTTTAATAAAATATTTTGAAATGTTGTTTTTTTTTTATTTGCGTGTCAGTTGAGATTTATTTATGATTTATTATTTTTCTCATTTTGCTAATTGAAGTCATGAAAGATGATTAAAAAGACAGACTTGATGAACATTTGTGTACGTACAGAGTTGTTATGAAGTTATCTCAATCGTAATAGATGTAAATATGTATAATGAGTAATGGCAGGTACTGGAAACTTCGGAGCGTGTATAACATTTGATTTTATGCTACGTATAAAGTAAGACCGATCAGCTTATGTATATGTAGAATGTAAATGTATAGAGTCAACTTATGTGACATTTCAATTATCGACTGCTTTATATAGTCGATCAAATTACGTTCGAGATTACAGACCAATTAATATTTTAATTTTCATCTCTAACAAACCGACAACTTTTAATGAGCACTTTCTTGCTATGAAAGCTGACTTAATAGTCAAGCAATTTGATGAGGGATTGGAAAGTTTAGTCATCGAATATCTATAGGCGATGGATATACTTCGATATACTTGTTTGAACGATATTAGATTCGTAAATACTCAGTACGAGGTTGGAGAGGTATATGAGAAGAATATTGAATGTCTTCTATTAATTATTTGATGTATTCTATGATTGTAGAAAATTTGATACTGATGGAAACACAATAATTTGGTAGATGTAGAAAATACTTGGGAAAATTCAACACATTTTATCAACAATAGCAGAATTCGTTGTATGAATCGTTGCATTATTAAAATGTTTGTGAGCATTGGAATATGGAACTCTTTTAAAATGATATTCTGTCAGAGAAAATTGTGATGCTTTTAATTTTACATTTACTTTTCGATATTCAACTGGAAATTTTTGATTCGAGTGTAATCATTGTAGAGGGTGATTAAAGTTTACAGAAAATGGTAAAAAATCGCTTTCAATAACATTTTTATTCCAACAAGAATTTTCAATCAGTTCAAAGTACTCTTAACATGTGTGCAGTGGTACAAAGGTTTCAAGTACTATTTCTCAACATCTACAAGTTATTTCAATTACGATCAATCAAAGACAACTGATGACAAAACAAAAAAACTCAACATAAATTCGTTCCATACAAAAATCCCTCATCGCCCATGTTAAAATAAAATGACATTCGCGTCCCGAGTGGAAAATCAGAATTATCTTCCAATTTCAAATGTCCCCAACGTCCAATTTTACATTTCGCATGAAGCGTCCAATAAAAAAAAAAACATTCCATCAATATAGTTCGACATGAATAAACAACAGTAACCACTCTACATAAAGTCGATGACATTTTACACGAAAAGAATAACACACGTACTTCAAGTTAAACCGTGTTGGAAGTAGCCACAATGCATAGACAATAAATAACCCACTTCACATCGTTACACCACACACCGATTGAACCCATAACACAATACGAATCATAACACTTCATACATTCAAACACAATATCGTAACGAGTGGGATTCACCCCGGAAGGTTGAAGTACTACTTATGAATGCATATCAAAGTAAAAAGATAGACATGAAACTCTATACACTCTATACACTGTCACCAGCAACGAGTGGGCGCAACTTCACACGTCACAATTGTGGGTGAATATCCTGAGGGTCCCATAATAGTTCATATCGTTGTCCAATAAAAACAACAGTTAGCGCGAGAAACGAATCGTACAATTGATATATGCGCATACTTGTGCGTGTTTGAGCCTGTTTTAATCTATACAACGAAAATTCGCTATGCCACACTGAATAGAACATTGTATACATTATCCATAGAGAAAATATAGCAACGACACACACACACACTTCTCTGTATGTATGCATGCTCCCAGGCGACGCGAATCGCGCCTATAAATTATCACTGACTAAACGACGTCAGGATTGTAATTATTTAAATGTAGAGCAGGAAAACGTTCGAGGGGTTGTACGCAATGGCGCGAGAAGTCCTCTACGAATATATAGCAACCTTGGTAAAAGACATTTCTCGCTCTCCCTACTCATCACTAATTTCATGCTACCTATATATATGTATGTAGCATATACCTATATGTATATGTATATGATAATGCATATTATATGGCGACGCAGAGCAAGCAAAAGGGAATATGGAGATGAGTGTTCTAGAGGGATTGGTGCTGTGAGTCGAGAAATTTTTTATTCACTCGCGTTTGCTCTTCGTTTACAGTCTCATCGTCATTCGAGAGGAAGTCTCGTCATTCTATATAAGTAATACGTACCAACACTGAGACTATATGAATGTATATACTCAGTCTTACAGCATATATATTAAAACGTGTATGTGCATTTACAGCGTGTGGATATGGTAGGAAAGGGAAAGAATATTTACTGCAGGAGAATGGAGAAAAAATGTATGGTAAGAAGTGAAGAAAGGGGAAAAAAATGGTGAAACAAGTGTGCTTTCTCAGCAAGTTAATAAAAAGTAGTGTACTCGTGCTAGATGAATTTTTATCGTTATTGGATGGAGTGGCTACACGTTGGGCTATTCCGACACATTTTCACTCGCACAAAATGGCAGATTTTTTTATGTATTTGTATGTGTGGTAGAGATTGTATTGGGAAGGTTATGAGTGCTGTGACCGATTTTTCCTAAAGGCAGAAGGGAATTTTTCAAAAAGTAGGGATGATGAAGTTATAGAGATGATGTGGTTTGGGAGTGAATGGTTTAATGTTCATTTATAATTGAATGTGGATCACATTATAACTAGAACTGCTTTGACATAAAATTGAAACAACAAACCGACGTTCCTGAGTTGATGCGATTTTACAAATAGAAACTGTCATCGGCGCTGTCGCTTCTTCTCAATTCAAATTTAATAAATTGACAGGTCATCGACGTTATTGGAACAAAAATGTTATCTTACCAGAAATAGGTCAACCACAGCTCTCACTCAATGATAATAATTGAAAATATTATCAGTTTAAACAAATTATGAATTGAAATGTAAAAGCTTTCATGTGAATTATTGAAAACTGGATTTGTCACTGATATAATAAGATAAGTGAAGACAGGATATCTGCTTAGGAAATATTGACATTCATCGTAAATAATGGAGTTAAACATGCTGAGGAAACATTTCAATGAAAAAGATTCACAAGCGAGAACAAAAACCTGATTTGACCTAATACATGAATAATACAATGACCTTATCTCCATATGTCACTCCAAATAAATATGCTTCCTGTTTGATTATTCAAGATGAAAAAGAGATTTTGGCAAATTATAAATTGCTACACCGTCCTCACCTAATGAACCAGACAGTCATCAAGTTTAGAAGAAATTTATTCATCTCGAGTTTGTTTATCAAATCTTTCTTGAACATTTAATCGAATCTGTCCGAATTTTCCTGTCTTAAGAAACGATTTCATATGCAACCATTTCCATGGTTCTCATGATTGTATGCAATTGAATTATCAGATAAGGCCCAACGATTCGATGCAAATTTCAATCGGTGGGACCTTTCCATCACCAACTAATTAGTTGACATTATTTGGATAGAGTTATCATCCAAATGTGTACAGAATATTATCATCCTTCTCGAAACAAAGATAAAGTATGCATGAAAGGAATATGTGCAATCATATGCTCACATAGGGTGGAATGAACTACACCATGACTGCAAGGGGTCTAAAGGAAGTTGAAACGCGCACAAGTGCAACTATACAGCTCTCACAATTTTCCCATGAGAGTGTGCTTCTACCAATGTCTATGGGGAAACTTTCTTCCCCTCGCTTTCAAACTCAACTCACAAATGTGTATACTTGTGCGAAATCCTTTGCATATATTCTCTTGGGGTGATAACTCAGCTCTCGAAAAGTCTCAGGATCACCGGATTAAAAAAAAAGAAAGTGCATTGAATAACAGAACAATTTGGATAAGTCGATAGATAGAATAATAAGAACTTGTACGAAAAAAAAATAAATACAAATATAGCATGAAAAGACAAAAGGTCATATCTGGGAGAAAAATTAATTTATTGTGATAATTTCATTTTTGTGATATCTCCAATCATCCCCATACTCTTAAGAAAATTTTTTTTCTCTCAAAATATCTGCAATGTCTCAATTTCAAAATCTCCAGAGGACCACCAACTTTATTGAGTTGGAGATGAATCACAGTCCATCGAAATACATCTCCGAATTCTTCTCAACATAACTTTCATGGAGCTTACGTTTACCTTGATTTTTGATTGAAGACTGAATTAATTTGTTAAGCCTCCCTCAAAACAAATCTTATTAAAATTCCAGAGTTTAAATGAATGACTGCTCTGTCAAACGCCGATACAAAAAACCAGCACTAAATATTTTGGAATGAAATTTAAAACTGAAGTGTGTAATTGACATAGTTGAAGAGAGTATTCAGTAACGTTGATAGTTTGTACAGCATGAACAACAGATGTATGCGAGTGCAAGACCATTCGATGATGTTGATGACAAATAACGACGTAGAACAACTTATGGTACTTTGAAATTTATTCATCCATTGGTAGAATATTTACGTAATCGATTCGTTGAATTTCAACAGTACGATTGTTTTCCGTGTGACACGCCGGATGTGTATTTACCTACCCTGAAAACACGATGAGTCTGTTTTTTTTTCATTTGACTATGTCGTGCATGATACGCCATTGTACCAACGAGCATATACATTGTCCTGCATGTGCACACCAGAGAGTACAAATGTAAATATGGATTAAATAGAGAGATAAAATGAAATATCGCAATATCGGAAATGAAATGTACAATAAATAGAAATAATATAAAATATTATGAACAATGAGAGAAATATGATTTGTTGTGTTTACGTTTTAGTGAGTTGCGTCTGTTTTTTTTTTTTTTTTTTTGAAAATATCTCTTCCACAGAAATTACCTGAAACAATTCTTTTCAATATCCGTAATTACAGACTGAATGAAATTAATATGACAAAATTAGAAAAATCTCGTGAATATTATTCTTTTTCTTGTTTATTTCAAGCAATTATTCCGTTGTCTTATGATTGCTGACGTTTCATTAAATCAAAAGTCAGACATTAAGAATTTTCTCAGTAATGGTCAAATCATTGTGAAACGGAATTCATTTTCATTAATTGTAACGCTACCTGCAAACTTTCATGTGAAAAAAATGTTATTTTATGTAGCAATAGATAATCAATTAATTGAAGACTTTCCAGCTTTGAATCCCACGCATTGACAATCACAATGACTCGAAGCAGTAAAAGTGAACTCGGCAAGACACTTCCCATGAAAATACTGTTTATGAAACGTGATATTTTATCTGTCCGCAGTTCTTGTTGCGGGACGAGTGCGGACATTGAGAACAGCTCTTGACAGCATATGTAGAGAGGTTTATAAAATGATGACGATGAGGATGGGTGTGAAAGGAAGAATAGTGTAAGAAAAGTGATAAATTTACAAATGGAATGTCATTCATACGTATCTGTTGGTTGTCAGCTATTTCTTTCATTCTGATTCATACAGGTTTCAAAAAGTATCTGTCTCTCTCTTATTAATCATCTGCGCAGCATTTTATATGTGTTCGCGTGAATACAAGATGAAAGTATGAACCGTTACGTCATCATGATGAAATAATTCCATGATGTTCGCCCACGCACTTTTGTATGAGAATTCATGAATATTAGGTCAGCTCTTTACACTTTATGAACAGTTGTTATTCTGAAATTTTATTCATTGTTAGCGCGGGTGGTAGAGAAAATTATTGATCGCGAATGGAAGACAATGAATTGCACAATTTTCCTATAATTCTATCTAATCTGAGATGGAGAGAATCGACTAAATATTATTCAAGATGTTTTCATTCGCAAAGGAGTTATGTAATATAAAAAAAAACAAATAAATTATGAAAATATAAATTCATTATCTATGTTTTTCATTGCAGTTGTTCTTGGTAAAGAGTAATAAATTCAGATTCTCTTTGTATTAATATCATTTGGTCAACTTGTCATTGTTTATTGTACTTGGAGTTCCATTTCTATAACGAAAGCGTTTTTGTTGGACATTGGATGCATAAAGATTATATTTTTATGGAATTTATCCTGTCGAAAATTCACATTTGGCTCCAGTAGAGCTGTCCAAACGTTTTTCTTGATTTTTTATCGTATATTGTGGAAGAAAAAGGAGAGAATTCGTTATTTTCTGTATTTTGACTGTTTGATCAGTTCATTATCGTTGGCGTTGGTATAAAATGATCGAGTTATGATTATTATTTTTTTATTCGCAGTTGGAACTGGAAAATGGGTGAATTTGTGAAATAATAGGAATCACGAGGGTGATGGTAATGTTCATTATTATTTTCTTTCATTCTCAACCAAAATATTGCAGAGTGAGCATTGTGTGAAAATCTGTGACTGAATACACCACGTGAATAGAACTATTCCCTCCACAGGATGCGGTTGGAACACGGCAAGTTCACTGCTATATTCATAATTGATAATAAACATAACAGAGAAAAAAACCAATTGCAAAACCTGTTTGTCGCTTTGATCGTTTCCAGAGTTTTATTCATGAAAAGCAGGATAGAGATGAAGCCAAATATATTTCGCTTGCAAGTCCAACAAAAGTTGTTATGAAATTAATTTTGTACGTTTTGTGTTAACAAAGAGTTTTTTTTTTTCATCATTTATTAACGCTCACGTGCATCCTGGTGAATAAACTACATCAAACACGTGATATATACAAAAACGAACTTTTTAATGAACTTTATATATTTTCGTTCGTTCCACACTTTTAACAAACATCATTTCATGTTTATTTTCGTCATACAATCGTCCAATTTTCTTACAATTTTATTAAACCTACCCCTACTGTACTTTCCATTCATGTTCCAAAACTTTTTCATTATTTCTTTTCCATCTTTTTATTTATATTTTCAGTTTCATCAACTCCTTGCATTGTCGTCCACAGCATCATCACTTTTGTGAGCTTCAGTGTCATATGACAGTGACCAACTGATCAAATTCGACACATAATCACTTCACGCATCATTATAGAGCAATATGACGAATAATTTCCACCTAATTGGACTTATTCACTCCACCAACTACCATGTAGAGATCCTGTATAAGAAATCTTTGTTTGTGCAATCCATCGTTTGCCATATTTCACATATGTAAACTGAATCCAATTTAGTTGCTCCCAACATTTTGACTGTGAGCATTTGACTTCATTGCATCACAAAGTCTTTGTAAGTTGACTGCAATAGTTGAAGGATCCAACTCTCGCAGTTCACCGCAGCTTTATAAGTTCGATGTGAAAGCTCACATCTTTACATAACCCTATAAATTATGATATTCAATAACGTAAATTGGTCCATAATATTCATGACGATGATATAACTAATTTCCAAACTTTGATCTCTATACTCTTTCATCTGCAGTTGTGTAAGTCATAGAACAGCGTAATCACCTTTATAAATTTTGTTTAATCAATTGATTTACATAACAATTAGAAATAAGCGATGCCGTATCACATGGAATATTAATTTGATGAATTAATGACAGTTTTCAAATCCTGATATTGGTTTTGATTGAATATTCATCAAGTAAATATTTACCAATTAATAGAAGTAGCATAATCAATCGCTGACATTGCAGAAGAAAATTGATAAACTCATGATACAAACTTTTTACTCACCTCGTTTGTCAGAATTTTTCTTTCGTCTCTCCAGAATTTTTTTTAGTTCGCTATAAATCAGGAAATCGTGTCAACTAATTCACTAAATATTCAACCCAGTAGAGATACATTCACATTTGGATCTTTTTTTTTCTCCTCGCTATCCAAACATCGCAAAATGTTTCTACGCTTCAAATCCTCTCCATTTAATTCCTCCATTTATATTAATATTATTTGTTCGTCGCCACCCAGCATTTCTATATAAATTTTTCCAATGAGAAATAAAACTATAACAAGAGTGCATTCGAAATTGCAATTAATGTTCGTGTGTGTATTGAGCAAATCCTGGTGCGTGAAAATTCCCGTTACAGCAATACCATTTATTAAATTCGTCGTGGTGGGTCTGGAGAAAAAAATAACACCAGTAACAAAATGAATGAAAGAACGGACGATAGCAAGAGAGGAAGAAAGTAAACGAGAGACGATCCAATAACACGTGGAAAGAACACATATATGCATTCATCTATGTATTTTTGTTGCTTTAATGAGAAACAGAGTAAAACACGCGACATGTATATACATATTGGATGAGAAAAAAAAGGGATCAATTTTTTTTTCGCAACTGTAGCGTGAAAACGGGCAAGACCGTGGCGGATTGTCGGCAGTCACGCCCAAATACTATCGCTTTGTATTCAGGTCCCTGTCGATCGAGACCCCTCAGCAATTTCGTTTATGTGGACCAATGCTCACAATGGACTTTTCACAAAGGGATGAACGCAGCTCCACCAATAAACCCGGGGTTACAGGGGAAATCGTACTCGTGCGCAGGATTCTATCACGAGGATGAGTGGATCAGCCAATAAAACGTATAGATATCGGTAAACGTAAGTACATACGTAATATATTTACACATACGAAAATACGTGCACTGACACGATGAAAGTTATCGCAACTCGCGCGGAATGTACTTGTCATTATATTCAATTTATTTCCGTCAACAAACTTCACGTCGAAAATCTTCTTACTGTTAAATTAATATTGAGTGAAATTCGAATCGTCAATTCAATCTGACGATTTTTATTCCCTCTGAATGGTATCTCATCGCGCCTGCTATTATACTTATAATACGAATATAAATTTATAAAGGTGTTTGTATAGATATATATAGTGAGAATCAATAAAGACGCATTTATCATCTTAATTGAAATCTTTTACCCTTACCACTTCTGTCACGCGCAGTCTATGAGAGTATCTCGATATCTTGTCAATTCCGACCACGCGTTAGTGCACCTGGTATCTGTCGATGTGAATTTTTATGAATCATTTCGTGAATTTTTTCGCTCTTTTTCATATTCTTTGTTGGAGTGGTTTTCCTGTTACACTTCTTTCTGTGGATTTTCCGGTTTCACTCTCTAACCGGGGAGTTTTTACTAGAACACAAATATTTTTCTTCCGTTTTATTTACCATTAAAAATTTTTTAGGGATTTTAATCACACTCTTCATAATGTTCATATTTTTTATTCAGTGAGATCTGGCATTTTCTAATGGTTTTCGGTAAATTATATTTGAAGCTTTGGCTATCAAATTTTCGGGAGTAGATACTGTGACACTGTTTGGAACAAACGATAAATTCGTCACATCTCTGAAAATGAAAATAGCAGGATGTGAATAAATCATTTGATGATAATCCGATGGATATTTAATCAGATTTGTTGTTTACCATTATTGTATGGATAAAATAAGAAGTTGTGACGAGGTCACGTTATTATTTCATGTTCAACAAGTACCAATCGTGAAATTATGCAAAATGAATTGTGATTGGAAATAGCTAAAATTGAATTTTCCAGGCTTCACATTGCTGTCTCTAACAATAATACCGAGATAAATTTTGCCCGAATATCAAAACAAACGTCAATATATCAATAAATTTATCGTTTCTTCATAAAAGTTACAAGCACCAATGAATTCATGTAAAAATCATGATCTCAGATCAAAATTTTCACATTTGCATGAACTTTGGCTGAATTACTTCGTTCTATATGTCCTCAATATTTTTGAGTAAGAAGAATAATTGTTAGAGCTGGAAACAATATAGAGAATCCTCGAAGTGAAGGAGATAGAGGCGATGGAGGACTGGTTAACACTGCAATCCACGTATGTAGAGCAAGTGGCAGCATTCCAAATCTCACGGCTTCGAGGGATAAACATTTCCGGCTGGTCGACCGCTCCCTTCATCATGTTATAAACGTGTCCGAGAACGATATATCCCCTCCCATCCAGCCGCTTCTGCCCTTGCTCGTTTCTCTGCCCCCTTCCTATTATAAGCCACAATACTGGACTGGCTTCACCAAAGCCCTACCACAGTTTAGCATATATTAGTAACGCCTTAATCAGATTTATGTTATGTATCCGACATATCGGAATGAGAAATTTCTTTTGTGTTGAATCAAAGTACTGAATCACATTTTTAGTAATTGGAAAATATTTTTATTTCTAATAACTATCAAACAGGAGATTTGAATTTATTCAGAATCCACAAATTTAAAATGAAAAGTTAATTCAATTCCGATGGATTTTAGTGGATACGCCTTTGTGAATGTAATATTTCCATCAGAGAAATTATTTTTCTCCATTCGGGAAATTGCCCATTGGCTATCAAGAAAATTATTATTGTGGCCATATACTCATGAATTGGATTCTGTTGGTATAAAAATCTATGGCGTTGAATTATTCATCATATCCATCAATTATTAGTTCGTATTTCACTGGATAAACTGAAATATCATGAAAAATTACTCTAGTTGGTTGTCATGTGTAAATGAAGAACATCGAATTGGAACTCAGACTTTTAAGCTTTTTTCCAAATCGTATTGTTATTGATTCCAACTAAAAATGAAATAAGTGAACGTACTCTAACACAATTCTCGTTTCATGAATAACAATTACAGGATTTAAAGATTGTGATTGAAATATTTATTCTTGATAAATATTCATCTGTAGATATGCAGTTTAGGTGAGTCCCACTCAATTTGATACTCTGATGAATTCATAGAAAACATTTATGACGAATATCACAACATATACAAGCAAAAAGAAATTTCCAATGACAAAAAAGGATATCAATGAAGTGGGCTGTATTGTTGAAAAATAATATAAATAAATTTCATTGCTGACGCAGCATTGAGATGGAAAAGCTCCAAGCGACATAATCTGTCACATATATATCACAATAGGATTTTGAGCAATGTCTATGTGCAAAAAATTTTCAATTACCCGTTCAGTTTTAATACAATATCGCACAATATAAATATCGCATTGACAGTAACGTAAATAACAATTTATTGCGAAAATACGTAAGGGGTGAAAAGGATTTGGTGAGACGTGCGAGTATGAGAAAAAAAGGGATTTATGTCAAAGGCTCTTATTTCATTCAGTGTTGTGTTTATTATTTTAATACATCCTGTATGTGCCATTTAATTTGGACAATTCATTCCATTATTAAACAATATAAAACAATTCTTCAACAATAAAAATTCACAGTAATTCATTTACTTATCATTGAGTTTGAATTTCTTTAACATTGCAGCACTCCAACCATGGTGCACCACTCAACTCATTTAATTAATTTCACCATTAACATAACAATTAAAAATTGCAGAATCTACGAAAATCACAAACTGCACTCCGAAAAATTTCCTAATCATAAAATTCAATTTGTTATCTTTTCTTCCCTCTAGAAAATTGTTGTAATAAAAAATCTCCGTCTCTTCTACGCTCATTGAATTTTTTCTCGTGTATATATTCCATATACATGAATGGTGGGGGTAACGGTATATAGACAAATATATTACTCCTCCATGTATATCCGTTCTCTGCAGGGTGTCGGAATGGGGAGCCGCCATCAAGGCACAAACGATTTACCCCAGAAAACTCAAATGGGTCTGTGGGTCACGATGTTTTTCAGACAACTCCTGCACACCCTGCTCAAGCTACTGGAAATGAGTAGAAATATTGTTCGAGTGTACTTTGGCACAATGAAATTCATATATATATATATATATGAGTAGTTCATGTGGAGAGTAAAGAAGGATATTATCCTGCTGCGTTTTGGGTCTTTTGCCATATAACAGCGAGTGGCAAATGGATTTTTTCGAGTGCCGAATAAATGTGTGTCGAATTTTCGGTCCCATTTACTCTCATGCTCACTATTTTTATATGGACACCCTCCTTCACATTTCGCGTTACTATTTTCCAACTAATGCGCTATGTATTCACTACACTTGATGACCCTCAATTATCACCACTAGGATCATTATTCCTTGAGAGATAATTTATGTTCGACATTTGTTTTTTCATTCATCGATGTGTACTGAAAGGCTGACAGAAAAGTGTTCAATCATCTAGAAATAATGAGTGGTACATTTTATTTATTCATAATTATTTCGAAGACCAATTGTTGATCATTTACTAACGACAGTATGACAAACAATTTTGAATATACGAAAAATCGAGTGTGTCATCTTCTGTCCATAATTTTTTATTGGCCGGTATGATGCTATTTAAAAATAGATATCTTGGCGTTGTTCAAGTCTTGAAAATTCATCTTTCATAACTCTGAAAGAGTAATTTTTCATCATTATGCAATTTGTCACCGTTTTTATGTTGGAATTCACAAGTTGACGGTGAAAATTGGTCCATTATGTCCGAAGATTTATGCTCTAAAAGTCACCGAAACTAATTTCGTTGTGAGTTTAATTTTGAATGGGTTCTAAGATGGATGGGGAGATGAGTCATCGTTTTGAACTGATTCAAATCATAAACTCAACTAAAGTAATCATATTCCATTGATTTGTATCATGCGAACCAATGAAGTAACCATAAATAAATGATGGAGTCCACCAAAGATCTTTATTAGTTCTCCCTTTTCGAATATTCGATTCATCGCGTGTAACTGTCAAGAGAAACCCAATCGAATTTATTTGGACAAATTGTTTCGTTTCGTGCATAATTTACTCCGGAAGAATCAACATTACCCATTTTTTTCTTTTTTTCTTCATTGAATATTGGATTCTCATCAAAAATTGAACCGTGTGACGTAAGTTAGAAACGAACGTTCAAACTATGCACTTTACGTAATATAAGCACCATAACCCAGTTGTGATATTGAATGATGAACATTAGAAGTCTTACGTGACTGATAAGGGTAGTTGAGTTACGCGTCAATCACAACTTTCAACTCTTGTTGATAACGTAAGTAATAACATCTCAATTTCAGCTACACATTCCGATCACTTGCAGTTAATATTCAACTTACACAACCACACAAACTTTAATTATAAAAGCTTGGAATATTTCACGACATTTCATTATGTAAACGCAAAACAAATATTTACATAATTTATGTATGCGGATTGCACACATTTTCATAACAAATAGAAAATGAGAGCGTCCATTTGCGCCTTTCATCCCTAACATCACAACTCTATGATCCACTTTTTCTGCCATTCAGCGAAATGGTCGAATGAAAAGAAGGGGATTGAAACTATATCCTTACTTACCACTTCACACATAATCCATCATTGTGGTGATGCGAGCAGACAATGGAAGAGGATTTAAAACACTAAGTTGATGGATTTGTACTAAAATAAAAAAGGAACAAACTAAATATACAGAGAAATACTGTGTGCATATGAAACAAGTAAATGCACACGACGAAAAAATGTTTTACGTTATGAATCTTAAAATGTGTAACGAAGTAATTACAATTTCGTTATCTCATGTAAAAATAAAATATCAGACACGTCACGTAATTAATTACTCGCCCTAAATATTTCCAAATACAAAGATACTGAAACATCTTCCCACTTTTATTACTCATTCGCTCTTAAATAAATATCAAATCGAATAATTTCTCACCATTCTTTCCCAGGCCACTCTTTAACAAACTGAAATACCAAGACTTCATATATCAACGCTGTATATCATTCGGCAGCTTTGTCCAACACTAGTTAAGTTGCAAACCAACCAGTTTCACGTCAGTATCTATTCAATAGATATACACATGCATATATACATGACATATCTCTATGGACCACAAAACCATAAAAGTGAAAGTTGGCAAACGCAAAGGGAAACCCAAAAGTTTTACAATAGCACCGTCATCAAGATGGTCCAGGTCGATCAGTGGGATGGAGGTTTTAAGGGCACTGTGGTATCGCCAAAGGTGAATAGAGAACAGACGGTTGAAGAACAAGGAAAAAAAAAGAACCAGCAAAAATATATGAAAAAAGAAAAAAAAATAAACGTTCAACTTGTCTCACCTTTTTATTAGGGTCAAGTCTCGTAATTTTGCGGCAGTGAAACGCTACTTCTACTCCTACACTACTACTACCATCGTCACTACTACTACCGGCACGTCCATTACTGGTAGGAACTCAATTTTAAAGCCATACCATTATTATTTCAGAGTTTGGAATTCCTCAAACTCTTGTACAAAACCGTCCTTTGCTCATAACTCCAGCAAGGTAATATTGTTATAATGTGCCATAATGCACTTTCACATTTGTGTTATACCACTACCATATGGCATACAAATATATAATATCGTTGGAAAAAAAATTGTGGATGTATATATCTATAACTTAAATCCACCCCTTTTATCCAACCCTTCATTTATGTCTCGCTTATGACAAGACCTGCCTCTACGTATGATATACTTAACAATTCTAAATTGTATGAACGTGTTTATGTGTATGTGTGTGTGTGTAACGTAAATGCAGCTGAATCCCTCCATCATTACTCATATTTCAACCCTACAGTTGCATCAATTGTACTATACAAATCGCATACACACTCACACTTTTAAAAGCATTCATGTCATTCGTCGTTGTATATTTGGAACATACGAGATATAAATATGGAGAAGACTGCCAAGATTGAAAAGAATCAATAAAATAAATTTGAGTCATCGATACAGCCTCATGAAAAAAAGGTGAATATGTGTTAATATATGTCGTTATGTGTATGAAGATATAAATGGTTTATATTTATAAGTTTGAATGTGTTTTTCACATGTGCGAGTTTGTTCCAGTCTCAACTTCTACTGCAATTTACAAACGGGATGTGAAAAATTTTATTTCTATTATTTGGAAGAATAATTTTTTTAACTACATCATTAGAGGGATGCGTCAGGATGGGTTAGGGGTAGAATCTTCTCAGAAATGTTTGTCTTCAGAATAATTATACAAAGATAGAGAGGAATAAGAAGAACCAGAAAGTTTCATTACTATCTGAAGTTTATTTCTTTCGAAACTTAATCTCTAAATCTGTTTGTGTATTAAAAAGTTATAGAAATTTATTGAACAATTTTTTTGTTTTCTACTTGAGGTTTACTTGAAAAGAAATTGTTTTGTAATTTTCTCATTGCCACAAATGAAGAAAGGTTAGGTAATATATTTTATTATGTATCAATTTTATATATTTCGTGAAACTATTTAGTGAATTGATAAAACTATCAAAACTATTTGGTGTTGAATTGACAAATTGTTCATTCCTTCTTCTGCAAGTTCTGATACTTCTAAGTCTCTTAAAAATCACCATCGACAAATAAATGAGCAAAGAATGAACTAAAATCATTTTCGATTATAATGTCACTAATTAATAACACTTCGGTAAAGGTACATTTATATATATATATTTAGATTCAATGAACATTCAACTTGTTAGAACGTGTCTAATGATCACACATTCACTGTTTCCTCTATATCCCCAATACTGAAACAACCATACATTGCATGAGGAACTTGAGTTGACGTTCACTAACTCTCGCCGGAGGCGCATCACGTTTTCGTGGAAGACCTCGATTAGATTCTCAGTACAAAAGTAGAAGCAAGAGAGGAGGATATCGGGGGGTGTTAACGGTACTCACTGCGCGGCGTCCTTTATTGCTACGAGACGGGGCGTCTGATTGATTGAGATGGAGGACTTTGCACACAAGTTTTATTTCACACATACATTATATATTGTTTTTCCTGTACTCTGCATGACTGCTGCGATGTGGACTAAGGAGAAAATGGTACTCGCACTTGATAGTGACGTGTGCCTTCTCTCATATAAAATGTTTGTACACAAACTCAAATCGATAAAATAGAAATTTTGACGATCGATGTTTATTCTCGTGCACAATAAAAGAAAGAAAAACACTGAATAATCACGTTATTCATTAGAATTTTTGTATTTTTGTCAATAACAATTGATGTCGCTGTTATCGAAACGCACTAAAGTCCTTTGAGCTTTTATTATCAATCCTGGATAGTCCTCAACATCCATTGCAAAAGGAAATTTTGTGACATGTGTTAGATTAATTTCATGTCCTCAGAAAAATTTGCAAATGGGAAAATCGTCCGTTTCAAAATTTTATTCATTGAAATAATCATTTGTGTGAAGTATCATAAAAAAATTTTTTCTCATACCAATGAGCGATAAATAAAAGTGTCATTAAATTTTTTCATTAATTCCATCTCATTCTCCCACCAATATCTGATTATTACATACTCACAAGTGAATAAAATTCATATCGACATTCGTTCCTGGCCTATCAACGTACTCTACCGGTCACGACGATGAAAAGAAGAAAAAAATAACAATAAATAAAAAAAGAAAGCATGTCCTCGTAGTCGCCCTGCGCGGTACATTAAAACTCAATTACGATCACGTGGTAAACACGTGTCCAGGATAATATTGGACGTGAAAATAATCGGGAGGGAGCGTCGATCGTTGCGCTTTAGTCGTGTCGTTCATATAAAAATCGCATGCACACACGCAACACAACGATCCGTGCGGCCATACCACCACAAAGTATGTACTAAAGGCATTTCCCCCACACACACACACACACACACACACACACACACACACACACACACATACATACATAATATATTGCGCTGAACATCATTTCAACCTTAATGCACGTTGATCGCAAGCCCTCGCTATCGTACGACTGTAGGTAAAATGCTCCTCGACTTTTCTCCCTCTCGAATAGCCACCCCATTCTATATACAACGATATAAAGGTATACCTACTATGTAGGTATATTCTTTTATATAATACATATTCTTACATATATACATGTATGGTGGCACAGCATCGGAGTGTGAGATTTCGTGGCATGCAGGGGGGAAAACCACACAAATGGAGGGTGCGAATCGTGATAAATTTCGTGATCTTTGAGAATTACTCCACTGGGAGTGATATCCAGTCAACATTGATTCTGTTAATGTTATTTTCAACATTAAATGCCACCTGTATTTTATTCCTTGATTTTGTTCTTTGGTTTATGTATTTGTGGAGAAAAAAAAGAGAGAAATTGGAGTATTGATTGATAGTTGGTATGTGCACTACAAAGACAAAGTAAGTAGATTTGTAGGGAGGAAGTAAATGGGTCAATTTCTGAGTAATTATCACATGAGAGAATGTGATGATGTGACGCAATTGATTGGAAATTTTGTATGTGACTAAAATGTTGCATGTTAATGTTTCATGAAGTTGCAGGACCTTGTATGATAATGAAGATCCAAGAGAACGACGCAGTTGGACACTCTGATAATTGTTATGATCAGTTATGTGAATTCAGGATTTTTTTGTTTTTCATCATCGAATTTATATTGAGTCGTGAAAATGACAATATTCATTGTGATTTTGAGTGATTGATGTGAATTTATGTCAATTTCAAATTTGTTGTATTTCTGTATAAAACTATAGAAATGTATTTTTCATAGTTGACAGCTATTTATAGTTACAACGTCGTTCAATCAATTTCATCATGACATCGATTGTCAAAATCTGTGACAATACAAGTTCATTACAAATTCGAGCATTTTTATCTGAAGGATAACAATCGATATTAATTATTTACGAGATTATGATGAAACATCATGCTCATCTTTTTTTTCATGACATGGAAAAATATTAATAATAATTGAAATGCTATTTCTAACTACTACCCATTTTTTCATTGTAGATCGATCCATCATGAAGATTGAGTGGTACTCTGTAAAATTTTTCGACATGATCCAAGAAGAAAAAAAATTTCGAAACAGTTTATTACAACAATATTCAGGATTGACATTTTCAGCTAAACAAACTCGTCAGTCAACAATAAAAATGAATTCTCATGTAAGATCCACACCCGAACGCAATAAACTCACGTAGCAATCAGACCTACTAAATATACCACAAAATCCTTGAGTATAAATATTAATGAGACGCAATAAAAATCCAATCGTAAAACGACACGTACATATCTATACCTGAAAATCCACCAATAAAAACCGACACAGTTCTATCGTGGTATCGTGGCAGGAAAAACGAATGTTCCCAATTTCATTAAATTCACATCCCATTTAGCCTTTTCACAGATCGACGCAAGCCACAATTTCTCACCCAGGAACACAAGAGAGCTTCAATTTAGTATATATATAGGGGTTGGAATCCTTCGTATGACTCCCTAGATGCTACGTGCTGATGTAAAGGGGTTGATTTCTCGAGGGCAAGGTGGGGTGGGTTATATTTGTCACAAAAAGAAAAAGAAAAGGATGCGACGCGCAACGTATATGCAATACACAAAATAGATGAACATAAAAGTAAAGAGTACGTATATAGTAGGGGCA
Organism: Meteorus sp. PSUC_FEM 10030008; assembly: GCA_018881525.1. Classification (NCBI taxonomy): domain Eukaryota; kingdom Metazoa; phylum Arthropoda; class Insecta; order Hymenoptera; family Braconidae; genus Meteorus; species Meteorus sp. PSUC_FEM 10030008. Next base: position 46,911 of record JABMBR010001297.1, read on the forward strand.
TATTGTCGAGAGCGCGGGGACGACGCGTGCAGCGTCGTAGCTAGACAGCTGAAGCGTGTGGACACAGGGCCGTTGGTGTGGCTGCCGTGAGGATCAAGAGCGAAAAAGGACGAGAGGACGAACGAATAGAAGTGCATGGTGGGGGACAGATAGGGTGAGACAGCCTCGCAGAGCCAAACGTGTGTACGAAGGTTGGTGGCATGCGGGGTAGTGACGTAAGAGGAATTCAACGAATGAGGGAGTCCATGTGGAGGGGCTGCTTCGACAGAAACCAGTCGTATCCCGGCCTCAGGTCGCGTCGGGCTGTTCAGTTTACAGGCGAGTGCCGTTGCGTGCGGTTGTAGTCTTACGAGCGCTCGTCTATTTGTTGTGTCGAGTTATTATATCAGTCAAATGTCAAACATTTAAATATCATGCGAATAATATTCGGAATGGAGAACCAAGTGTGTTTGTAAAAGAATATAAATGCGATTCATTGGATTTGACAGAAAGTTTTATTGTCATTGTGTGTTGAGATTGAGATGAAAATATTTATTTTCCCGGTTGAATTTTTGTCGGTGACACACTTTTGCGGAATTTAACCAAATTATTAAACTCTTGTGGGAAATCCGTGGAAAACTCACGAGTGATGAATTTACTGTCCTAGTTTTTTATTCAATAAATTTAGAGTGGTTCGTGGTACTCACTGCACTTAATACTTAACGACGTATATCTCTTTTGGATTTCGTTTTTGCGATTGATAATTGAGTGAGCGAAATTTTTCGCCATTCTTTTAGACGCGGAGAAGAATTTGATAGAGAAAAGTGTGAAATAATTGATATCTCATCTTATCAGAATCGTTCTCTTAACTTTTGTCATCCCGAATCAATTTTATAATTGTGTCACTCAACATTTCTAGAATTATTTCTATGACAAGCTAAATTATTTTACGTGTGAATCAAAAGTAAAAAATACGTGTGGTACATTTCGTTTATCTTTCTGATTCGGGTAACTGTTGAGAATAAAGAGCGAAAAAGGGAGATTGTGAAAAAATTTTCGATAAAAAATGCAATGAGTGATTTTTTTGGTTGATCCTCGTACTTCGACATTAAACTGATTTGTAAAATTGTATACAAAGTGATATTAATACAGCATTGTGTCTGTGTGTGACTCATTTTAAAGTGATAAATTTATCTACGTAAATATTCTCTCGTTCATTTTCGGTCTATTTTGTTCTGATTGGTTCGCTACGTTATCTTGCCCTGACCATTGTGGGGATAGGAATAGCATTTGGATTGCTACACTGAGCAGAAAATAATAAAAGTAAACTGAAGTGATAAGAGAAGTTAACACATCAGGTATTTTGATACCTTTTCAACTGCAATCAACTAAAGACGTTAACCCTTCCTGGATCGTTAACACCGGCGGCAACTTTGACGTAGTGATCATCAAGTGAGTGGTAAGTTTTTTCATCCACAACACTTGAAGTTAAATAAATCGTGTGCATACATATACATATATACATAAAAATTCGTATGTATAATGTATCGGGTGGAAAGAGAAACGAAAAACCGCACGTGACAACGTTTAGATGAAAAGAAAACAGAGTGGAAGAAGAAGAAAAAAAAAGTAAAATAGAAAATACATTTCTCCGGATTTATTCTCCTCCGTCTTTCTGTGCTGAGAACACAAGACGTGAATGTATGTGACGCATTCAAGATTCCAAAGAAATATTTTGCCATATATATCTATATATTTTTTTACAAAAGAAATCGACGTGAGTTCACGATAAAATGTTTTTCATCGTCAAATCTATGAAATGATGACGTGTATTAATATTTTACCATACGAAATGAAAGAGGAAAACAAATCGTCCAACAACCACAAGTCGATGAAAGATATTTGATGTCGCTTTGTATGTTGCGAATATTTTTTCCCTCTGAATTCTTCCAAATGTGCATTGAAATGAATCAAAGGAAAGAAATTATTCATTGGGTCCATTCAGTGAATAAGTAGAATGAGACAAGAAAGAAATTTATATGTATCAATAGCCAATTGAATTATTTACAATTGATAAATTTGACATTTATGACGTATCAGAAACATCTGCTCGATTCATAAATCTATTGCGAATCTTTTTTTGGTCTTTGGTCGGAATATTTTTTCATTCATATCAATATGACAATTTAATTCGTGTTCGTGTGTACATAAGAAATGAAAAATGAGAAAATGTAGATGATATATTATTCCGTATTGGAGAAGAAAAATGGACATTAACAACTGTCAGATAATGGATGATCCATCGGAGTTATAGGTATTGATGGACATCATCAAGGAATAACTGGAAAAATAGATGGGAAGTGAAAAAAAAATGGGATAAAAATATAAACGTGATGAGAGTCAAACGTTTTTCCACGTGCATCAACTCGCGACTGGTTCTTTCTGCGTGTTCGTGATACTCCAGTAAACGGCACGATCGGAAGCCATCTCTCACGTGCGCGAGTATCGTTACGCGCGAGCATATTGCTTCACATCATTGAGCGAGGGGGCGAGAGTATGAGAAAGGGATGTATGTATATTGTGTATGAGTATCGGAATCTCATATATAAGAGAAGGATGAACGAGAGGAACGTTGAACGTGCTCGGGAAACCGGTAAAGCAAGTCGTTTCAATATATATCATTGGAATCGTTTGTGCAGGTCTATACACTCGTAAATACTCGTTGGATCAGCCATCATCTCTGAGAATCATTTGCACTGTTTCCGGTGTGCTTTATTTAATATTTTTATTTTACTCATAAATATTTCTATTTTGCCAATTTTCTTCTTCTTCATTAATTTTTTCAATCGTCATTAGGCATAGTTTTGTTTTTGTCTTATATTGTGGAGAAATATTCATGCTCTGGTGGAGGAAATCGCTGATGTTAATTGTCAGTTTATTAATTATAAGGAAATAATTTTTATCGGAGGACGTTGAACATGAATTTATAGAGTGAAATTCTCTGTAGGGAGATTTTTATTGAATGGTAATTAACAATGAATTTCTAGAAAACTGAGAATATTCTTCTCCATGAAGGGAAGTGTTTCTGCGGTGTAACGATGTCGACAGATTAAATTCATCAAATGATGAGAAAAATTTGCATCGTGAAATCTAAAATCTGGAACGAATCATTTCATAGTTGTAATCGAATTGTTCATCGATGTTGAACTACCCGAAATCAAAATTGATAGTCCAATGATCAAAATCGTGCTCCCCTAGAGCTGCTTGTTAAAAAGCGACCCTGACATTGAAAAATAAAATATAAATCGATTCTATGAATAATTCCATAAACACAATTCATCATGTTTTCAAGAAGCTCAAACGCTTTGAATGATTTCTCAGTTGACAAAATGACAGCCTCGTTTATAACTTTCTCATCAGTTAGATGTTATCATCAATAAAAGCGTAGAAGGGAAAACGCTGACCTTTTTCATGTTTACTTTTGTCGTGTGTATACAATCAACACGTCCCCACAACCAACACATGTTCACCGTCCGCTCATCGGCTTGATTAGTTTTGTTTACTCATCACCGTGTCATATTTTACGAGAAATTCAGTAGCTGTCCACCAATCACACAAAAGTGACCCTTGTAGGTCACATTGTCAAACAAAATTATACAGATAATTACCCAACGCGAACGAGAAATATGAATTCTATTACAGAACATACACGAGGCAAGAAATAATTTATTGTCACGAGCGTACGATAAATACACATTCGAAATGCTGCAAAAAGTAAACAAAAACACCAGTGAAGCATCACAAATAATATCACGAAAAAACTGTCATAAAAAAAACCTGATGGTCAAATAATGTAGAATCACCCATTTACGATGTGTTGAAAATAAAAAAAAATATGAAAAAAAAAGTTTGAAAAAGATTGACGACGATATAGACGTTATAAAATGAGAAAAGGGAGAAGCCGGTGAGAGTCTCGTCCACAGTGCAAGCTCGTTCAAGCTTCAAGTTGGTTACGATATATATTCCACCAAGTTTTGTGTGCCCGGCGCGACGACGCAATTTCCATAAGTTGAAAAATGGCGCCACCACAAAGTGAGAAAAGATTGTCGTCGGGACACCGTCGCGTCGTCGTCTTCGTCGTTGTCGTTGCGGAGACCGGAGATGGTGAGAAAGGATATCACCCCAACAGCTACCAAGAGCAGGGTAAAAGCGAGTGACGATCCTCGTACATTAGCCCGAAGCTTTGCTCCTGCTCGGTGTGGTATCCTCTCACTTACAACTCCTTCTCTCTTTCCGCATAAATACATATATACAATTCCTGTGTATTTCTTTTTGCCTTTTTTCTCTCCAACGCCTTTTACCTGTATCTTCTTTAAGTTGATCCTGTTCTATCATGCTTCCACGCCTGTGTTGGACGCGCGCGTGTTTCTACCATTCCATATTCTCCCCACCATCTTTTTCACGTTCTCTCTATTCGTTTTGCTCTCATTCGCGCTGCTACTCTCCATTGCTTCCGCGAAGCGCATGGAATTCATTCGTTGGTTTACCACCAGACACCGTACTCTGCGAGAAATATTAGAGGGGGGAAGGGTGAAGAGAATAAATGGAGAAGTAAATAAAAAGAAAAAAAGATGAATGTCGAAATACAAAAAATAAAAAACAAAATGAAGAGAGAAAAAAGTACGGCACGCCGTGAATTTTCCTGCGGCGTTATCCCACCATTGTCCCTGTGGGTACACAAAATCGTTGTTCATCTCACTGAGTAAACGATGAGGAAGGAACATCGTCATTAATATTGGAAATATATAAATACATATATATATGTAGGGTCACTATTTGACACAGCTTCATATCAATTACAGATATAAACGTCTTGCTTGTCTGATATGCAGAGCTGGGAGGAGTTTTATTTAGATGGTGAATCAGTGAATTGATATTGAAGAATGTCAGTTGTGGTACGAAATCCGTGAGTTTGAGGGACACAACGCGAATCATAATTTCAATTTTACACGGAGAGTGCCATGATTAACGAAAAAAAATTATTTGATATCAGAAAGACACCGAACTTTCCGGATGATCAGACTCACGTCCATCAAAAATACAAAGAAGTGATATAGCAAATATCTCAATATCAATTACAAGAATTCATTTAGCTGCGAATAGTACATCAAATGATTTGAGCCTTCATCAGTTACAGATCATTATCCATTGATCAATCACCAACCAATCATCAAATGACCGTTTAATTCCAATTTTTTTGTCCGGACAATTGTTGACATTTATATTCTCTTCATCAACAATCCATAAATGTGTTTTTCATTTTTCAATTTTCTTCACAATCGTGTTCACCCATGTTTTATAATTCCCATTCATTCTTATACACGACTGTACGTTGATATAAGAATAAATCCATTAATTCGAACACACTTGCTACTTTATTTTCTCTTACAACACTTTCATGTTCACATTAATGTTCACTTTTCATCGTAGTCGTGTTACATTTCACAACAAGAGTCACTCAATGAAATATCCACATGTAAACTCTCATTCACACTCACCCTCAATTTTATTCTATCTTTTTCACTGCATACATATGCTATTTCCGTTTGGTAGCGATGGGTCTCGGCCGTGCGCGACGTGCAATGAGTTACAAGTGGAAGTGTAGAGAGCACTTTAAATCACTGACGAAAAGACGATGTCGACAATGATGACTGTGTGTCACCTTTTCACCATAACACGTGATAATTGCTAGTGAATTATGAGTAATTGACTATAAACTGGCTATTCATAGCAGTTGAATCATCGAAATATTAAACAATTGTCGTACTCTCAAACGTGTAGAAACTTGAATATTTCTCAATCACATTTTGATTTCATTATTTATGTTTTTAATTTTTCATTGCACAGAATCACCCTCACCCTCTTCTCAACATGCCAATAATTTTTTTGACAATGTCAATGACGAGAACTGTGTCTGAACAGTAGTAAAATCGTGTTTGCATGGATATAATACACCTACACAAATTCACATGTGTGGATATAGAAGTGAAATGAATGCAGACAATTGGAGATTGGAAAAAGGCGTTAACGTGTGCGTGCCTGTGATCATGATGAGGTCTGTAATTTAACTTGCTATGGTGGTGTATATATCGTTGAGGCCATAGGGCATATACATAGACAACCTCACAAGAATAGGGGAAATAGGTGCATGTATATGACTATGTATATATAATATACATATAGGTATATATCTACATATGGACGCGCAACGATGTCCCAATGTAGTACACTCACGAATTACTGGCGAATAGAAATCAGGCATACACAGACGCGACTCAGTACCCCATAATTTGGAAAGGGCGACGGGATTAAGTCCGCCCCAAAAAGACCCCTCATTTGGAGGCCACCCCGCGGCATTATTCGGCGAATTATCGTCAATTTTTTTTGTCCGAGCGCACGAAATGTAATCTAACGGCTGCACATGTGTGTATGAACATGTGTAAGTATTTTTGTATACAGGAAAGTAAATATCTATTGAAAAATGTGTGGCAGGACTTGGAGGATATCTCCAGTTATATCTCTGGTGTTCGTGATTTTTGTGCATCGCAGTAGGCGAAATATTTTTTGTTACAGAATTAGAAATGCGATGAACGTTTCGTTAGAAATTTACAAAATTAAGTTATTGATGGGGATTTGAGAATAATTATTATGTTTCGATAGTTATTTTGAGTGGAAGCGGAAACAGTTGATGATTTATTGGAGCAAATTTTTGATGTATCTGTAAACCAAATCCGTTACTTCATTTAGATTCCGCAGAATTATTCAAGATGGGAAAATCATTTGTCTTATTAATTATTCAAGTGAAATAATACCGTAACTGGGTGAAACATTGACTGAATATTTGGAGTATTTTCTTGATGAACAGTTTCTAGAGAGGCAGGTTGCAGCCGGTGTTTGGTAGGAATTATTTTGATGCTTTACTCTGAGAGTTCACGAATGGATATTTTTATACATCTACTGAGTGATAAGTTGATTTGGTGTTGCGAAAGTTTTTTTGAATATTTGATCTATTCAATAGAGCATTCTCTTTCAATACTCTCATCAATTTTGTCACAATACGATAATCAATACCATCCACATTATCAAAATGTATCATCTCAATTCCATCAATTCTTTTTCCTGACAGTTTAGTATAAAATATTACGACGAAAGTGATAAGATTTGTCAGAAAATTGCACTTTCCTGATGTGATAGAGACAGATGAACAGAATAAGACTTTGATGCAACATCCAGACTTCGACTGACGTGAATAAATATATAAAACTGTACAAATGGAGAAACAAAATATTTATACATTCTGTTCGATATGTTGTTTTAGTATTCCCAATCGATCGACGTCTGCATCAAAATAAAAAATATATCAGCGATCTATTCGACTTTGTACGCTCGTTTTTTTATTCAGTCAGTGTTGGATGGTATCAGTGCTATGAAAACAAAAAAAAAGAAAAATAGTGAACTAGAAATCTTTTATAACTTCACCTAACTCATTCAATGGTGAAGTTGTATGTGTGATAGAAAAAAAAATAAATAAGATTAATAGAAAAAGTGAAAGAAGAAAAAAAAACAGAAACAATTAGTATCAATCTACGTCTTGGCGCTAATTAATTTATTTTCGTTGGAAAGAGCCGGGTGGTCACTTATATGGTTAAACTTCTCTCTCACGCGCTATATTGGTATTTACGACCGCTTCCATGTGTTCTATATATGCTCTATTGGAGGACACGAGAAGAGCTATGTATGAAAGGGGATGAAGCAAATGTTGCACGTGTGCGCCCGCCCTATTATATGTATCTATCTTTTCATCCCAAGCCGCGATTAAACCCGTTTGTGGTCCCCTCTTCAATTGCCGTCTCTCATTCTAACTCAACACTATTCGTCTTGCCTATTTTTTTTTTCTTCTCATCCTCTCACCGTACACAAAGAGTAAATGAATAAAAAAACAATTGTTATTTTGATTATCAATCAACAAGCAATAGCAATAATTGATAGCATTTTTATTTCTGACTATTTTTATAGTTACATGAAGATTAGTTCGATGTCTATTTTTGTATCATCACAAGTGAGATCTTCATGTATTAAATAATGAAATTGTTGATGTTCTTCAGTATTGAAAGTGAAATATTTGACACAGTTAAAATATAATTGAATGAAAAAAAAAAAAAAAAACAGAGAAATAAATGTTAGAAATAGAAATACAACTTCTGGGTTGCTTCATTATGATTCTTCACAACGTGTTTACAACACAATTTTTTTTTCTTGGTAAACATTTTGTATTTCTTTCAGCAGCCGCGAAAAAACTACTAATGATCATATTCTCAACTCTCATATCATTCTCATGTCAAACTTACATATCCACACATATTTATACATGCTCATGTACTTGCGTATATAATTATAATTCTTCAAAGCTTTGCGACACCGCACTCTTTACTCTCAAGCTATTTTTCTTTTCGCATTCCAACGGATTTGTCAGGGGACTTTACGATCGATTAATTATAACGTCTATCCGTTGGCTTAGTTATCCGCACACTTGGAAGACATTTCATATCTTCTTCTTCATCATCATTTCATTTTTCATTCCAATTGTTTTTTTTTTCTTCTTCTTCATGCATCATCCAAAAATAAAATTAGCCATGTTCTCCTCTTGCTCTTCACAACCCGAACACGCACTCCATATCCTACATCGTTATTTCTCTCATATGTGCACCCATATAAACCTCGACCGGAAATTCACGTGCACACATTCACATTATTCACATTTACACATAAATAAAAATATATCATTCGCGTGTTTTTGCGTAATACAGTTGCAAGCATAAAATGAAATAAAAATGCGAATGAATAGAGAAAAAAAAATGATATGCAATAAAATTTGAAAATATATTGTCAAGTTTTTGAAATAAATCACCGATCAAAGCGACATGGCGGCTTTTATTTCGAACAAACAAACGAGATTGTGACACGATGAGTACATACATGCAATAACGGATACATATCTCATATTTATATATATCTATATATGAATAAAGTGTGTGCGTTTATAGTTGAGTAGGTAAAACATAAGCGACGAATGAGTCGCGTCTTCGCGTCAAGCTCCCCCTTTCTCATGTGACAAATGTCGCGGCAAGAAAACACTCGAGTGCTCTCATATATCATAGGGATAATTATATTATTCCACTGTGAATAAGCGACACTCTAGATATGTATTCATATGTATATATATATATATAGATGTGTGTATGTATAAATGAGTAGTTTGAAATGAGATGTGGAGGAAGTATGCCCCATGCATCAGGCCCTCCAAACAACTTTTTGAGAAAGCGCGTTTGCTGTACTGAGCAACATGAGCATAAATGCGAGAGCAACTCTGGCGCATAGTCTCGTGTCACTCTTATGTGTTCACGTGTACACATTTTTATATCCATCAAACCATAAATAGATCGCACAACTCCTACGCTCGAATATATTTATTTGTGGATATGTTTGAGTGTTGTTGGCGTTTGTGCTATTTAATTTAGTTAGGTATTGCAATGGCGAATGGTGTGCAATAAAGTTTGTCAAAGGGATCTTTGATCGCACACCGCGTCAAATGAATGATGTGGTGTTTATTGAAAAATGTTTGTGCGTATGGAAAAATATTTTAGAGATGGAGGAGAAATGAGAAATGAAATAGAAGGAAGAATGGGGATGTTTGGATGATCAGTTGCGTTGCGGAAACTTGGCGTGAGTTCGAGCTGGGAATTGGATGGAATTGATAGTTCAATGTCTGATAAATTCGAACGCGGCAATTGTTGTAAACGTAGTCTAATGTGCACGTGTTTCTTTATTTATAAATATGTAATATGGCTAGTTTTTCTTGGTGTTTGTACTTCCGTTTTATACAAATCAATTTATAGGTAGGTTAATTGAAGATAAGTTTACAAAGCTGATGGAGAAACACTTTACGATATTGACAGCTTGTATCGAAGAGGTTTTCTTTTTATTTTCCAATTGCATTAACTGTTTTCATCTTTCTTTTGTGCTTCGAGTAAGCCATGTCCAAAGGTTTTATTGGAAATTTGCAACAAAAGGTACTTTAAATTGTGTGAGAATTTTTATAGGGGTTTATATTCATACAAACAGTGTCATTGTGTACACGAGTCTCTTGAGCATCAGTTGTTGGAATTATCGATAATCACCACTTTATGCAACAATTAATATCAAGTTGAAAAGCACAACATGCATTATACAATTCATATGTAGTGATCATTAAATGTTTCATTCGTTTGTAGTTGGAAAATATATCTGGTAACGATGATGCTGTTCAAGTAGAAAAAAAAAAATAAATTTTATCAATAAATAATTTTATACATCCGATTGCTTCATTAATTCTTCCATAATTATCCCCTCAACTGTTTTCCACAAATATTTCAATTAAAAAATACGCAGCTGGATAAATCGAGCGTTTTCGTTTCAACTTTTATCCCAATTTCAATAAGTTCATTACAACGATACACCTGCGTTCCATCCAATACAAAAATTCATGCATAAACAATTATTAAATTCACCCTCGACAACACTAATGAAGAAAAATTCTGAATAAATAATTGCACTCAATGTCTTTTCGTGTCGTGTCCATTATTTTTCAAGTGATCATTGACGTAACTCATAAACATTGAATTATTTCAATAAATCGCCAATGTATCGAGCATATACAACAATCGTATGTGATTCATGACATGATTTTTCACGTGGGTTGTACAAAATATCCCATTGAGAATTACAATACATACACGTACATACAATAATGATCAAGAGTCGTGTCAGTACTGGACCCACTACTCTCAAGTATGCATTCACACACTCATACCACCATAAATGCTAATACATTCGCAGATATATATTATCGTGTATGGATTGTATTGGTATGCGAGAGAAACGCACCAAGAGTCACTGTATATATGAGAGCATTTGACTTGAGGATCTCGAATCCTTGTACAACAGAATGCACCCTCTGAATGTGCTCAACACGTTGGTCATACACATATTTGGTTGAATATATACACACATGAATATGTGTGGCAGTCCAACATGAATATCAAGAACCTTCGAATTATTCCTCAATGATTATACACAATCTTTATTCTAATTCACAACCACTTCACTCTGTCTGATATTTTTATTATATTTATCTCACTTATTCAAGTGGTTTTCTGTTCAAAGATGTATTTTAGCTTGGAGCGTTGTATCGCTGTGTGTTTATACATCGTCAATAGATTTTAAACGATTTAAAATTGCATAGGTATAACCAATGTAAGTGAGAGAATGGTGGCAGATTTTTGATGCACGCTGACAAGAAAAAAGCAGTGAATGTATTATTTTTTTTTTCGTGTATTTATTTTTCTTTGTATGCGGATGCAAGTATTTATCACGAGTAGGTTTTAAATTCAATCAAGCATATGACGTTGAATATAAAAGAGCACGTCCTGTCTGAATTTTTGTTGTGGAACTATTTTTGCACGCAACATCTCGTCGTATATCGATATATAATGGATATACTGAAACGTGGCTACATTGAATAGGAGAAAAATAATCGTTTTTTTTTACCTTGATTTAGTTTATTGTTTATTTTGTTTTTTTTTATACTTGTCTTTTTTGGTTTCGTTATCGGCTCCAGACCATTCATCAACGAGCAACACACACGCAAGAGCGTCCGGTTTTATCTGTTCGCGCATTCGTCGACCTCTTTTGCCACATTCATTCACACATCCGCTCAATGTTGGTTCCATGTGAGTTTCAATGTGTGATGCAAGACACGCAACTGCAAGATTTCTATCTTTGTGATACTTCTGTCACTATTATTCAACTTTTTTTTCCTCTTCTATCCTTTCAAATTTACATTTATTTGGCGATAGAGGGGTCTTTATTATAGACCAATCAAGAGGTGAAGACACGCGAACATTAGTGAAACTGTCTTCACTGGTTATGTGTTGTGTGAGACGACGTGCTTTTGATTTTTTTTTTTTTTTTCGTCGGGTTTTAGTCATATTATAGTACACTTATTTAGTTTTATGTGGGGTTTAAGTGTATGTGTGCACACGCACTCTGTCACATTTGTCGAGTGACGAAAATTGCTCCGATGAGTTTGGGGCGTTTCTAATGAGTTTGTGCACGTCTATTTCAAAAATGATAAATATTTGTCTTAGCTGTCATCAGATGTGAGTTTTGTTTTCTTTTTTATCACTTCATCTTTCGTCTCTTTTGTTTTTACTTCAAGTTTGTTTATATTGTGTACAGTCGCGATAAAAAGTTTATGATTTATGTTTCAATATAATGGGATAATTAACTCAGAGTGATACAATGAAAAAATTAATGATTGGAGTAGGGGAGACTGGTGGTTATAGTTAATTAATGAATGCAAAGGATATCGAATTGGATGTTCGATTTTTAATCGTGACCTATTTAATTGGGATCGAGGTCACATCATGAGTGTATGGAGAAATGAATTATGTCGTAACGATGAATATTGATGCTCATGTTTGAGGAAATATTCTAAACACTTCAAAGTTGATTGGAAATTCGCTTCATGGATTTTCAAATGAATACACAGAAGAGAAGAGAAATGTTAGATGAAAATACTTCTCAGTTCATTGGAAAAATTTCTATTTCAAATATAATTTCAGGTATTCATTTGAATTTCTGATATTTTCAGTGTTAGGATTAGCTTTATGATAATAAATAATACGATCAGCAGTGAAAGTAGGTGTGAAGATTCCCATAAATAACTGAACGTAGACCTGATCATTATTCTCTCGTTTTGATATTTTACAAATTCTTCTGTTTCTGTTCTATATTTTCGTGATTTTGTTCTTTCCTTTTTCAATTGATCCATCATGGCTTCCATAAAATTGTCGAAGTTCCGTTGATATAGTCAATCTCACCACATTTATATAACTCTACGACGAACTAAATTCAATCAATTAAAAAAAGTCTGTTTCTACCAATTTTCAACAACTCTCGTCAGACGGAAACTGCCATTGGTTTGTGAGCACACGGACAGCACATTTCCTTTCACAATTTGCGGATACAGCGGAAATTCATGTGTATATAGACTTATGTACTTCAATTCTTGAAGCATTTCAACTTCTATGAATGGAGACGAGAATCCTTCACTCATTTAGAATGTGTTTCACTAATGGATTACATTGAAATCGATTTTTTTTTTTCCCACTTTATCTTATTATACTTTTCTCCTTTTCTCAATTTTTTTGTTTTCTTCTCGGTCTAGACATTATTCTCGATTTATTAGCTTTGCCCATATATATTACAGGTGTATACACAAACTGTCCATTATATTCTCGTGTTCATAATTTATCTATGTATTTATTCCGAATTCAATAACTGCGACACTAATGAGCGTTAAGCTCATCAAGTCACGCCTCCAAATATCTTCGATGGTTTTTCGTTAATTAGTCGCATATATATTCAATGGTTATTCATAAAGTATATCCACATTCACTTTCTCTTTTCTTCTCGAGTAATCTGTCTTTGTAATTGCACCAGTCATCTCTCTACCTCTTTTCAATAATATTTTCAATTTATACAACTGAACATATGTACGAACACGAACTTAATCTTTTTAATTCTCTATTTCTCGCGTTCGACATTTGTAAATGAAATATTTCTTTGAATTATTTTTGGAATTCCAAATATTCTTCTAGTTGATAAATGACTGAACGTAAAAATGTGAAACGTTCATTTTTCCCTTTTACTTTCAGTTTGAAAAAATTTCAAACTCAAATTCTGAATTATCGAAATTTATAAATTCCACATTTATCAATAATATTAACAAATTCACATCAAAGCTGCGATGAATGATCGATATGATTTAAAAAACGAATACAAATCCAACCGAAAATTTCTCTAGTATTTTTATATACCTAAAAATCACATCTCTTACATGTCATCCCTAACAATAATATTGATATGACTATGCATAAATGTCGATGAGACCATGGCAGCGAACAAGTTGACAGGCATAATCGTGTCGCATTCAGGCACTCTTCGTGTGCCACAACCAAGCTAAAATATATATCTATATGAATACATACAATACATGAACGTACATAAATAGAAGGCGAACTCAGAACTTCCGTTGAGAGTCCACTTCTGCCATAAATCCATTGAGAATGGACGCGACATGAAGTGGAAGTGTATAGCTATAACACAGAACCGAGTGCAAATGCAAAGCGATCTCGACTATGTATATGTCGCCATGTATATATCGTCTGTATATACATGAGAATAAAGAAAAAGCCAGGAGTAAAATGAAGAGGACAGGGAGAAATATGTATACACAGAGGGGAAGTTGGTCGCTGGTATGGCCACAGGGAATGAGGTTCTTCTCCACCCACGTGCCACCCGTCTCGCGTGGGCAGGTACCGGCTTGTTCGACAATACTCGCGCAATCCGACGGTTGCTCAGACTCGCGTATACATTATCTATATATTTCTCTCCAACTCTTATACTCCCTCTATTTTTTTTCTTCTTCTCTTGTTTTTTCCATCATTTTTCTCTTTTTACTCTCTCATTCTTTCCCTTTTCATTTACTTTCTTCCGCATTGTTGTTATATACACTACATATTCGCGACAAAAGTCATGGGTATCGTACCGATCATTGTGAGAATGAAAATGGAATGAAATATGAAGAGAAGAAAAGAAAAAAAAATTATTGTGTATGTAATGTACAACGATTTTCACTCGTATTTAACTTATGTTTACAAACCACACTTTAAATGTCGTTAATGTTTGCTTCCTTCTTGCTCTATTTCATATTGATTTATAACAATCGGGAATTGAATTGTGATAGATCAATTTATGTTTAGAAAATATTTCACACTACCCTGTGAAAAATTGCTCTGATGATTAATTTAATTATCGTAACTAAAGCAAGACGTGGATATTATTGGTTCAATTACTGTCAAGTTTATACAGGCATGAAAATTGGAACCTGAGTATAAGGAATGCACCAATGTATATTCACATGCGTATACAGGTATACACAGCTGTTCATAATGAAGAAGGTCCTGTTGGTTCATGTTGAAAATGTGAGGTAGGCGGAAACATGAATGAGGTAATCTGATAGCCCTTTACATCGGTCAAAATGGCCAGAGAAGCATCAGCAACTGCAAAAGAGAATAGAGTTATATAGTGGAGCTTCAAACTATGCGTTCGTATGTACATATATGTTTTGGCCGCCTTGTCGACTTCCGGTAATGTGTAGAATGCTCAGTGAACGAGCATTGACTCTCGCTTCTGCGCCCACATTGATCAAGAGAGGGTTTATATAATGCTTGAGCTCTACTATGGTACTGCACTACTCTCTCCAGACGTTAAGATCGATCGTACTTTGGAGAGCGACTCGAAAGCACACAGAACACATAACATATATAACTCCAACGTGCAATCGCTCTTCCCGGCGTTTTGTTACTTTTTCCTTTCTCGTCGTTATTCTCCTGACACGTTGATCCAGTTTTAACCCAATGCATGTTTACATCATTATTTTTTTACTTCTTGATCTTTTTTCGTTTTTTTCTGTTTTAGTTGTCCTTGATAATCTCCATTGAGAATTTATTCATTCTCTAGATATTTAATTTAATTAATTCTCCTTTTGTTCTGTTGATGTAGGTCAAGTGAATGCATTGTGACATTCATTATTGTGCGGGTGGAATGTAATCGATTGCATAATTTGTGTGGAGAGAAGAATAAGGAGCGAAAATTAAATAGACAATGCGAGGATGTTTTATTGTCATTTGTGAATACAGCAATTGATTCAGAATTTTTGTTGGATTTTTGTTAATTGTTACGGATGTCGTGAATGAACGTGGGGAATGAGGAGATGATAAGTGAATCCTTGAAAGAGTGAAGAATAAGTCGGATGTTGATTTTCGTAACAAATAAAATTTCGTCATTTTTTATAATGAGGATGATACGAAAATCTATCACTGCTCATCTCTCGAATCGAGTCGCTTGTTTCACAATTTTTTGATTTATTCATTTCGATTAGTCACATGACTTCACAGTGGATTTGTCCATTTATTAATATCCTCTCTCTTCATCTTTCTAATATAATTAGAGATATTTTTAATATATGTAAATACATGAAGGTTGAGTCTTTATATCTTAAATCTGAGACTGTCATCAACCCACGCAACTTTGGACAATTCTCAATATCTCTCGCTTCTTCATCTTCGTAAGTTCTTTACATATTGGATACCTTTACGCACATATATCCTATTTGACTCGTTGATAATGGTCATCATTGGCGTTGAAGACGCGGAATTTTATGCTAATCCCATATGGGCGAGAAGATGGTTGGGTATAAGGCGCGGCATATTATTGTCCGTTAATAACTGTCTTGGCGATATATTCAGCTAGGGTGATCATCGTCACACTCACGCGTGAGAGCTCTCACACATATATTTGTTCAATAGACACAGTGTAAAATATGCACACGTCCTTCGGACCCAATCGCGTGGCGCGTGAGAGTGCCGCGTAATTATAGTGAGTGTGGCATTTCGTTGGGGACAACACCACTCTCATGATAACCGCACACATTAAATATATATATGAATATAAAGTGAAAAATCGACAGTGTCAATTAAATCTGTTCTTTGTAGACACCAATTTCATCGCACGAAACGAAATAACACTCATATAATTTGTTCCGAATGAATTAAATTCGTTGATTTTTTTTATCTTGTTCTTTTTTTTTCATGCCACTGACATTTCTTGTTGGAAAAAAATTGTAATGAATTTAAACGACTGATTATAGTTCTCGTGTAGAGTGATAATCATTTTGAATTGTTTAATGAGGAACTATGCAACATTTTCATTTATGTTATAATTAGACCAATTCAATTGCGTAAAATATTCATCGTGACAATTTATTAAAAGAGAAAATTTCATTTTTAGGATTAAATGAAGAAATGATCATTCCACAAATATTTCTGTTTATGATTTACGAAAACAATCCATTTTTTATTTGGGGATTCCTTTCATTATTCAGTGATTGAATAAATCAAAAATTAAGTTCTAAGGAAAATAGAGAGAAGACATTTCATCAGCAGATCCATCAGTTCTTAAGTTGTTGTGATTCGGTGCTGTGTTTTACATGTTCAACTCAAAATTGATACTAAAATGAATGTTATAAGAAATTCAGCAGCTGTGGAGTATTCACTCATGTATGTTCCCATCATTATACGACTATTCAATATGTGTTGTGGATGCAAGGCAATATTTTTCGTGCAACCCTTCGAGAGATGTTTTCCAGGGCATAATGAATTGTAATCGATCAATCAATCAATCAATCAATCTCTGTCTTCCTACTCCATCTTATTTTCCTCCTGTTACATTATCGTCGTGTATACTTTTCTCCTCAATATTCTCATTGCATCGACTTGTGTTACCAGAGTTTCAACTCTTCTCTTTGTCCCTTGGTCACTTTAAAGTGTTACGGATGATGATCAGAGTGAACTTTGTGTGAAGTTAGCGGTGGGAGAACTGATGCTGCGTAATGAAGAGCTGTACATTTTTCTTTTCAAACTTGTAAATTATTTTTAATGATAATGTCCGCGTCGGCGATCATTCGTGATGATTAATGAGCAAAAAATTGAATTTACCGTTGCTTTATAAAGTTGCCACTGTAAAATAATTCCAGAATTTTTTTTTACACATGGAACGAGTTTTGTCCAAATTGAATTTGAGATAATCAAGAATGATCATTCAATAATTTTTATTAAATTAATTTTCTTTTCACTTCTGTCATCACCTAAATTGATATTTCTACCAACATTTTCGTATTCAACATACACATTGAATACTCACAATGGTTACTAAAATTCTTCATCATTACTTTTGTAAATGTAAGAAGACATAGGTGAAAAAAAAAAAACTTAAATGGAATAAAATGAAGTAGTTGTACTAAGTTATATAGTTCCATTTACTAATACGCCAAATGTTCGCAATTTGCATTTAAATAAGAGCGACAAAGCTGTGATAAAATATAATTAAGCCAGGCGTGGCATGAAAGAGTGTGGGAGGCATGTCGAGGGAAAAAAAAATGAGAAGTGTGTGAGATGAAGGTTGGAAAAAAAAATATAAAAAATAAAAGAGAACGAAAACACGTGAAGGAAAAAAAGGGGGAAGAAATGAGAATGGAAAAAAAAAAAAATTAAAAAAATGGTTGAGGATGAAATGATGAAGGGAAATATTATATGGTGATATTGAGAAGGGAAAAGAAGAGAAAAAGGGAGAAAAACTATGAGCAACTTTGCCATCTAGGCGTGAAGTCACGAGTCCTTGCTAAAGCTCTCTAAATATACATTCGCATACGAAATATATATGTATATATAAATTCCTCTATTTCCTGTATTATTATTTGTTTTTCTTTCCACTTTACATATGTGGATGAAGCACAGTGGTGAAGAACAAAATTTTCATCGTGACATTCACGTAGTTACTCACACACATACGTACACACTCCTCTTACATAGTTATTCTCGTGAAATGGTTGAATATCACGTCGCTACTTAACTTGACACTTTTAATGGTCACCACGTTGGTTACATATCCAGTTGTGAAATTGAGAGAATAAAACAACAAAAAATTTAAAAAATAGAAGAGTGAAAATAGCTTTGCAAAATGAAATGAAAAAGAGAATAACAGAAAGATAAAATTAATAAAATAAAAAATGTAATTAAGACAAGCTGAGTGCCACGAGAAAATGCTCATTTATTTCTCATCTCGACTGAGATTTATGTGATGCTATTTCACCATCAGTGTTTATAATGATATATATATAGTCGATGCGCGTGTATATATGATGAGCTGTGGGTGAGGGACTCGTACATTATAAAACTATACAAAATTTTTATTTGACTTGAGTGGAAAAACTGTGTGAAAGGAGAAAGAATAACAGACAAATAAATGAGCGGGAGGCGAATTTGAAGATAGGAAAAAAAGGGTGAGTTGCTGGAAGTGAAAAGCATATGCGCCGAAGCGTGTGCGTATGTGTTTACATTTGGAGGGGTCGTGTGTCAGCTAAGTGGGAAAAAGCCCAAGACCTGTGTGCGCAGCTTATTCGTATGGTTTTGCTCGGGTCAAAGGAGAAAAAAAAATTAAAAATGGAAGGAAAAAATAATAATAAAAATATAACATAAAAACAAAAGAAGTGTACGTCCTTCTTTGGTTGGCGCAAACATTACACAGCCAGCGGTGCTTTTCGAGGGGCCATGACGTCACATTTTCCTCTCTCTGTTTCACCCTCGTTTTCACATCCACTCTTACTTTATTCTCCTCTCTGCAAATTTGTCCCGGACGACAAGCACAGCCGTGAAATTAAAAGGAAAACAAAGAATGAAATCTGCTGCTTTTGCTTTACCTACTTTCATGGAAGGAAGTGTACATTTAGAGAATCAGGTCGAGAGTTGGCTTGTCAAAAAAATGCATGTAAATAGTTGTGTATGTAAATGTACATTGTGTACAGGGATTAATGCGATTTATTGTGTGGAGGGATTTTCGTTATTTGATTCCGTCTGATATTCAATAATTATTCATCTTTCCGAAGTTTTATTTAAGTTTATTTAGTATTCAACTTTGTAACATCGAGAATATTTTAGTTGGTTGGATACTGGGTGAATTTTTTTCGTACACATACACAAATAGTACATTGACCTGTACCGAATAGCAGGATATCAACTGGGATATTCATTCGAATTTGAAATTAAATTTCTCGGTTGTCATCGATTGTCACTCATCATTTGAATCCGGAGTGCTTTGTAAAAATTTATACTCTCTATTTATCAGGCACTTGAATTTTATTCTATGAATAAAAGTGAAAACTGGAACTTTTGGATTTGGTATAAATAATTCGGCTGATTTGTATCTACAGAAAATTCAGCGATTCACGAATATTTTATGCATATTTCGTATTCATATTTCATGTATACGAAAATAACTCTTCGTTATTCTGCTGAGAAAGTAGGATTGAATTCTGTGATTGAATTATCTCAATTACGTTTTGATACTCAAATTGTCACACGCTGTTCAAAATTTTATAATAATTCAAACACGAATGCATAATTTATCATGAATCTTGTTCAATTTATAATGACTTGCTATAATTATGAATCAACGAAAGCTGCAAAATCACCAATGGGATTCGAATATTAATTAAATTATGATATATAAATTTGAAAATTACCAAAAATTTTCATACGAGTGTGACCATTATTGGAAAATAATTTTTAGAAAACTGAGATGAATTAAGATAAATTCAATCGAGCGATTTCTGATCTTCTAGCTAAATAAGTTGAGGAAATCCGCTTCATTGATATTTTCATTCGCAGTATGTATTACCCATCAACCCTCATCATCTGTATTTCTTCCCTGTATGAAACTAATTTATACAAATGGAATTAATACACCGATTAAAACGCATCCGATTATGATTCTGGATAAATTTGGAAACGACCCGGTGTTTCTTGAAATTCATTAAATCAAAACGCAGAAAAAAAATAGAAAGCACCGAATGACAAAGAGTTGAAACACCATCCGGTTTGTATGCTTTGCCTTAGTTGCGATGAGTGGCTCGTGGGCACATATGAGAAGGATCAGGAAGATCCGCCGGAAGAGATTCACCCAGAGATGACGTATACGGAATTTCTCATGACGCTGTGATTTACGAAGAATTTTTAACCCTCTTGGGAGAGGACGTGCTCAGAGTTCGCACAAACACACACACACACACACACACACACACACACACACACACACAAACACACACACACACACACAAATACCGATAAAGCAATCATATATTTTCGTCGTATGGACGTAAAATGTCCGCGCAACTTTACGTAAAAAGAAAAAAAAACTGAAAGAAAGAAACGAAAAAGAGTAGAAAATTTTTATCATGTTCTTTTGTCTGCATCTTTTATTTCTTCGTATTTTCTTATTCGTCTCTTTTCATATTTTTCTATTGAAACGTCTGTACTGTATGAGCAATAATGCACATTTATACACACATTGAACTGCGATCATTCGCAAAACTAATTATCAGACATTGCACGCGAAATGCAAAGCAATAAAAAAAAAATCTGAAACATCGACATCTATTTATTGCGCTTATGTCCGACCGTTAACCCAACGCCTCGTTAAAGTGTTAAAGTATAGGTACCCAATATATACAACGTCGAATACTCTATTACACGCGTCTACACAACACCTTATGATGAAAATAATTATACACTCCACAATGAACAATGTATATATTCATAAATAAATATCCACACATGAATCTATCAACCATGATGGTTACAAAAGTCAACGAACTCTCCAACATTATTTATTATTATACACCGACAATTATCAGACACACATAAATTCATAAATTTTTCCAACACTCATCATTCCATTGCACTACACAATCGAAATAGATGAACGGCTCAATGATAAGAAAAAATATTTTGATGACCTACGAATGACCCAGCAAAAATTGAAATACTCGTCCTATCACGATATGTTGAAACGAAAATAAATGTTTCTTGCATCCGGTGAAAATCGCTGAGGAGGAAGACACGTCCGCTATGTCGTTGTGTGATCTATCGAATATCCGCAGTAGCTATCCGAATGCTACAAAATAAAGCTCAAAAAAAGATAAAAAAGAAGAGATAAATAATAATAGTAATAAATAAAAATAATAAATATGAGAGGAATGAGGTGGAACTTGGAAGCACTGGCGATTCATCCACGCGAAACGGAATAAAAAAAAAAGTCTTGTTGATGTCACCTTCTGCATCATCCCTTCAGGTTGCTTATTTATATCTTCCTCATCTACATCACATTGCTGATCGTAGTTTGTCATGATATATTTATATATAGATATAATCTCAGTGAAATGTAAAGGATATTGTATAGGTATAGGTTAGACACTGACGACCAAGGTTTCGCCACATTACGTCGAACGCTCATTAGTATCCGACATCCCATTACACGCCACGCCATAAATAATGTGTTATAAATATGCGCATTGCATCGTGTGTGCGGAGCGTTACGATTTTGTATGTGTGTTTCGTCAAAATGCTGCGCTGCTAAGTCTATCATGGATAAGAGAGCTCGAGGTGGAAAGGAACAAAAATTCGTTTGCTCGTAAAATATAAACAATAATAACAATGCACGCGGCAATGGTAGGAGAAACTCTTGGTGTATTGTAAGGAGAAGCAATGATATGATGTTGAG
Source organism: Meteorus sp. PSUC_FEM 10030008 (assembly GCA_018881525.1). Classification (NCBI taxonomy): domain Eukaryota; kingdom Metazoa; phylum Arthropoda; class Insecta; order Hymenoptera; family Braconidae; genus Meteorus; species Meteorus sp. PSUC_FEM 10030008. The sequence continues at coordinate 69,228 of JABMBR010001297.1, forward strand.
GATAAAATGAGGGAGAGGAGGATTGGAAAAAGATTCGCTTGAATGAGTTTGGGACCGCAACTATTATACTGAATATCTGAGCATCCGCTTATATAAGTTGATTGCCATTGTTGGATTTTTATTTATGTTCTTTTTTTTTAGTCTTGCTTTTTATTATTCATTATAGATTTTTCACTTCAATGAAAGATTTCTATTTTGTTTTGTGTTTTCTTACCATCTCATTCGCTGTGTTATAATGGTTTTGTCATTCTACTGAGAGCTTTTATTCATTTTAATTCTCTCGTCTTGAAATATTTTTCTTCTCTTTTCTGTTTCTGTTCTTTTCTTTTTGTTTCTACTGGTTTGTTCATTTATTTATTTATGTTATTTCATTCGTATTTTCTTTGTTTTTGTCATTTTTCTGTTATCGTTCGTGGAATATTGTTCTTCATTTTTTTTTTCTCTTCTGTTTCATTGTGTGAACGTTTCATTTTTCGCGTAAAGGATTCATGGTTGCATTTTATGGAAGTGAGAGAAATTGTATGAGGAATAAATGCGTGACGGTAGGTGTGTTGGGATGTGTGTGATGGGTCGACGGATTCTCCTTTTATTTTAGGTGTTTGAGTAATTAAATTTCTCGAATAAGTAGATCATTTTGATCTCACCCACCGCCAATTCGATGAATATTCAATTGTAAAGAATTCAACTTATCATTACTTATGAGTCTGTTTGATGAAATGAACTGAGTTTCCAATCGTCCAGCAGTCAATCATTTAATTTTCACTGTACTTCAATATTTACCTTGAAAGTTCTCAATATTGACGCGTGGGAAAATCAACTTCCCCCATGAATACTTTCATATATTTATATTACATCCATAAAATCTCTAAAGTTTCTTTTTTATCGTCAGAGATTAAGAAATGAATATAAGAAAATAGATGAGAAAAAAAAAGGAAAAAGAAAAACGAAGTGGTAGAATTCTGTATAACAAAACAAAAATCGATGGAAGAAGACATGAAAAATAAAAAGAAAAAAAGGAGAGGAAAAAAATATATTATTCACGATTAATCTTGTGCTGCATCTGCGGTGATGGGGCGCGCGACGTTGACGCCCACATCATAAACTGCCGCGCACTCAAGTGTCGGCGAGTCTCAAATTACACCATCGACGGCATGGAATATAACCGACGCATATAAAAGCAACACGGGAGAGGATAAAAGAGCATATACCCAATCTCTCGTGCACTCTGTTTCACCGTATTGTTGTCGTGGCGTTAAAGTTCGCGCGTACGTTTCATACCCTCCTACACACCGCGTGGGCACATTCTACATAACACAACACAGCGACATATTTTTTCTAGGGAGATCCCTTGCTCTTTCTCTTATTCTTATTCTATTTGCTATCGGTCAAATCGCAGCGTCACCATAATGGATTAGTCTTCCTGACATACATATAAATAGTCATACGAAAGCGTTAGAATGACACACAAATTTGTTTGGCGAGGGATCGGAAATTTTATTTTATCTCACTGCACGCGCGTGGCTTTTAGATACATCAACATTGTTAAATAGTACTAAACAACATACATATTATAAATAATTCCATTGAGAGTTAATATTTCTCAATGTATTCCTCTTCCACATTATCTTGTATTGTGATAAAAATTTTTTCGTAAATATTTATCTCACATTTATTGGAAAATTTCTTTTTCTCATTCGCTCTCTATTTCATATTTTACATCCACATTTTGTGATAAGCACTTGAAGTTATTATTATGTACAGGGATGTGTGGACGATGTAGTTGCACAACTGCCATCGAGAGACGATTTTGTGTGTGTGTGTGTGGTTGTGAATGATTGTGTGTGCCTGTATGCACAGGGTGGAAGAGGAAACGTGGGCGTTCGTGGGTGGTGTTTAGGTGCGTCTTAAGTAATTATTCGCAAAGTCGCGGAGAACTCTATCCGATGTGCAATTACTGGTTTTCCGTAAGGGGCGATTGCGGGAGGTCGTGAAGTGTGCACGGGGTATTGCCAGACAAGTAAAGAAAGGGGGGAAAAGGGGCAGATGGAAGACGAGTATATGGGGGAATAGATAGAATTTATCGCGGCACGAGCCTCGTGAGATCGCATGTGCGATCGCGCGAGAGAATCTGCATTCCCGAAGGCAACGTAACTCACGATGTACACACGTTGATGTTTGTCTGTGTGTGTGCGTTGTGTATATGATGAGTATTCACGTGTTTCTACTGTAGAAGTGGTAGATATGATCAGAAAACGTGCGTTTTTCCACGTGAACTATATCACTGATAATGTAAAAAAGATTTCTATAGTTTGATGGTGGTGTTTTTAATGAGTTTTTGGGGGTAAAAAAAATTATTTGTTCAGTGGGATTTTTTTTTCCTTTTTTTCGAAATTGTTTTTGTTGTTGATTGAATCTTGTTGAAGTAGCTGACATTTTGGACGATAGAAAATCCGAATTTTTGATGAGAAATTCGATTGGAGTGAGGGTTTCGCGTGAATTTTCACTTTTCGTGGAGCTCCTTTCTCGAGATTGTCCGGAAATTATAAGAAGAAAAGCAGGAAGAAAGGAATGGATCAATAAAAAAGAGATTCAATAACGCGTGAAATTATGCTATAAATAATAAATAATTCGTCTGGTGATAATGATATCGCTGTGTATGAAAAATTTTTGAATTCAAGGGGAATAATGTGGTTATAGAAGTCAAATATAGTTGGACATAGTACATTTTATAGTTCCATCCAATTATTTTCTGACTTATATTCCATCGTATGTACATGTAAAAGTGTGTTCATCGTTTGCCCCTTTGCTCACTCACTTTTTTTTCTCTCGCTTCACTTTTTTCCACTTATTTTCTTTTCATTTTTCCCACTTTCATACAAACACATGTTCATAGTACTATAAATATATATTTACACATACGCGTGTGTAAGTGCGCACACCCGCATCGTCCAATTAACTTCGTAATTGCGCACCGGGGCGAGATTGTACTCATTAGAAAGGCCAGGAGCTGTACACAAGAGCGTAGTATGGCAGTACTGCAGAGAGCAAAAGGCCGCGCGAGAGAGATGCCCCAGTAAAATTTAGTCTCGCCTTGTGAATACGTTCGATGAACACATACAATCACATATAAACGTCATTTGTTTGCTTTTCATTCTATTCCATCATCATCAACATGATTATCATTAAGAATCATTTTTTTTTCTCTCTTGAAAACAAAACAGTAAAGAATATGTAAAGAAAATCGAAATGAAAATGCAACAATGAAGCAACAATGACGAGGAACAATGAAAAATCGAATTATTTTAATTCCACTTTGTTTTGTATGAAATAAATTTCATTTTTCTGAGGATCCTATTCTTTTTCACACATTTCCATCACGAATCATTTGCTCTTATTTTTCCTTTGTGAACTTGTACTGTATAACGTTTATACTTTTAGCAGAAAAGTACTGTCATCCAACATCAGAGAACAATTGTTGGACTGTAAGCAAAATACGAATGAAAGAAAGAAAAAAATGAATGTGAGTATACAAGTGAACGAAAATATAGTAGCGTAAAGTATAAAGTTCTGGCTTACAAGTACGCGATTACACTTCAACCGTGTCATTATTCACGCGCGAATAGACCCGATGAAGCGAATGCACTTTTCCAGAAATCTGTGACTCTTTTATTTATTCCACTTCTTTTTGCACTTCTCTTCAAACACAGAGAACACAAGTGGAAGAAAAGACTTTTTAACAAATTGTTATCCAATGATTTTTGTTCTTTTACCTCATTCCACTTTGATGTATTCTCATCATTATTTCTCTCTTTCATTTCATTTTCATCATTTCTTCCATGTTCGAATTTATTTTCATTCTCTCATTGCATTTGAACAAAAATATTTATTTTATTTATTGGTGACTGATGCTCACTAACAACAACAGCGGTGCGTCTCGTTTGCTTGCTGGACATGAAATTTCTGGGATATACGAGTGGTAAAGCTTGCGGCGCACTCTCTTTTGCTTCATGTCCTGATGCGCGGGAAGTGCCTGTACCATCTCTCATTCTCTTGTATATAGTAGAAATTCACTTCATGCACATACACACACACACGTATGCGATAGGGACTTATGTATGGTTACATTGCACCATCCATTGGGTTGTAATTATACAACATACCGCCGTGGGTGTACAACGCCCAACCGACCTCTGGCATCGCGCGCAACAAAAGAAAAAGATATAAAGAAAAATATGAAGGTGGAGAATTGTATACATACAAATACGTATTGGAATATATATTGTGGTAAGATGGTACATTGTAATAGTATATATGGCTATCGTAATCAAATACTTCAAGTATATGTGTCATTGATCGAAAGTTGATGACATGTGTCGAAGAAATTATGAACAATAATTCTTGGAAATTTACATATCATGTTTGAGAGTTTGACTGGTGCTAGAATAATAATTCAAGTCACGCCTTCATGATCGCATATTTTGTAACAATGTAGTGGAGTAGTATTTCAGTGAAGGTAATCATTGAGATCAGAAGTTTGAGTACGGTGAGAATTCTTAGCTTGGTTTAAAAGCAAATTGTTCATGAATTGGTAGTTCATTTTCGTGATTTTACTGTGATATACATTTGGAATATTTCAAAACACGATTTTGGAATGGAGATTATTTGATGTGTACAATATTTATGATCGTTTGACATTTCTGTGTATTATATAAATAATTCTCATTTTCTCTTTTGCTATTTGAATAAAAATAAATGTAAGATTGAATAATTGTGGTGCTTGATGAAATTATTTTTTTATTCAATTTATTTCACTGAATTTCCGGTGATACAGAGAATGTGAACAATTTCACACCGTCAATTTAACAATGAAATAATTAAAAGTAAAATTACATTTGTTTTTTTTTTCTTTCATTCATTTCCATTCGTGAATTTTTTTCTCTCTATTTATCTCTTTCGCAAGTAGTGTATAATTATTACTGTTGTGTATACAAAATGCAGATGTTGAATGCACTTTGTTGTGTGGTTTATTGAGAATGTATAATTATCCTCTGGTTGTAAGTTGGCTTGTGTGTGTATACATATTTTCAGTGAATACGAATATGTGAGATTTTCATACAGAGATATATATCATATATATCATCATTTGTCTGTTACAATTATACAGACATAATTTTCGTATCTCGTGAATGGGATATGCACAAAGTTGGGCGCAAACTTAAATCCAACATGTAGTTTCATAGTTTAATACTCGTTATGTGAGACTGAATGGAAACATAAGACGAAAGACTGAAGATGGCTGGATGTATTACGAAGATTAAATGTATGTGTGTTCATTTATATAATATAGTGAAGAGTAGATATCAGCGTGAGAGGTGGAGAAAAGACAGACGACAAAACGTGATTTCCCGAGTTTATATACTGCCATATGCCACTGAAGTTGAGCATGTAGAGTGCATGTATAAATTGTAGATAATATAAACAAGACAAAACGTGTCTGCGCACCTGTGAGCGCGTTAACAGGATGTTAATAAGACGAAGACAATATGGAATTGATATTTATTTCTCTCATGTGGATTTACATGATGCCATCCTTCCTGTCGTGTACTCGGAGTGAAGTGTGACAGGAAAATGCATTCAGTTGCTGTATGTGAATATCAAATACTTAGCGATAGTTCATGATTATATTATAATGTAATGTCACTCGTTGTTGTAGTAATGTGCTATTTAATATGGTGTTATTGATTTTCATTTCTTGCTGGAGTTTGCATTATATTTCTAGTTCTTTTGTATTGGTTGTGTTTACGTTCTTGTGTTGATTGTGGATTAACATTTTATTTGATTTTATGGAGATTTGAGGAATTATCGAATGAGGAAATTTTGCGAAGTGTGGAAAGTCATTTGTGTTTCTTTATTAATTTTTTTAATTGAATTCTTTGTTCATACTCATCGACTATTGGGAGATATAAAAATGATTAGTAGGGCAGCTTCTGACATCGTGAAACAAAATCATCTCTGAGTGGACAATTTTGGGTCAGTTAAATTTAGTTGCCCTCTTGGATGATATACTGATTGGATTATTCCTTATGATTAGAATCACTCAGAAAATTAAATTTGAATTTTGGAAATATTCTTTCGTGATACGAAGTTTCTTATTTCTACAATTTTCAAACAAATTTTATAGAAAATGTTTTTTCAGAGTGTTGACGGGTTTGTACATTTATTTATACGATATGGCCTGTATATTTACAGTTCACTATTTACATTCAAAGATATTTTATTATTCACAATATAATGGGAGTGTAACTTTTGTACTGTGGCACATCGTAAATTCGCCTGACCTGCTTCTCAACAATGCTCTCAGTCACCCTCACAATCTCTTCTCCTCTTGCTATAAATATCTATGTCGTGTATGTCACAAAATCGTACTGTCACATATGATTGTCGCAGTGCTTGGTGATTCGCAATTCTGCCACGAATGACGGATATCGCACAATGTCAATGCGGAACGAAATGGCGAGCGGGTTCATATATATAGAGATACAAGTGTATCAAAAAATATTTACGGGTTCATTCTCGTTGGGAATTTATTGTTGTCTGTTGATATTGACATGTTTTCAAATTTTTTTTTTTTCGTCCTTCAATTTTTGTTTTTTTTTTAGCAACTTTACAACATATCGTTATTGACAGTGAATATTTTCGACTGTCGTCATTCGTGGACCAAATGAAATTGGTGTAATTCGTGTGTGTCAGTCGAAATATTGTTCGCGACATTTTCTTATCATGTCAAAGCTTGAATTTTTATAAATGTGGAAAACAAATTGAGAGTATAGAGACAAAAATATTTTGTAGAGATAGATGGTAAAATAAATGAAAATATATTCATACATAGAAGATATTGACAAATTTTTCAACGAGGGCAAATATTTAGTAGCATTGAGATCTTTTCTGTGAAAACTTTTTGACCCAAAATTAAAACCATAGGGGCAAAAGTTCAGATCAAAGAGAACTTGAGATGAGAATATCGATAACCAATCTCAATCATAATACAAAAAAAAAGGAGAACAATGACAATGAATGAGCTCACAAACTTTCACAGTGGAGTGAGAAAAAATTCATAATAAAACTTGAAGTAAATACTTTAGATTCAACCAATGCTGTGATGAATTTTAATATGCAACCAGAACAGTGATAAATATATAGATGAGTATATACATGAATACTTCACGGGTCACATCTTTGACCTCCTCATTCTGCATTCCTCATCCATGTGTAAGTATTTATTAATTTTAATTGGTACTAGTTGAATAATGACATGATTTTTTTTCTCAAATGACACAAATTAAATACAATAAATAGCAAGAACAATCGTTGTTTACTCAACCTACTTTGTGAACGTTTCCCTTATTCCGAAAATGTTGGGAAAAAATACATATAGATATACGTGAGTGTGTGTATTGTATATGAAATATTCACACGAGAGTCCTACTCCTTCTTGTATTGTTGAATCATACCAGCAAACATAAGAATTTAAAATTTATCACATCCCCCGAAATAATTCCACATTTTATACATCGAAAATTAAAAATTCCCAATCTTTCCATTTTTAAATCCAATCGTGACATATTTCATGGAATAAATATTTGCAATTTCACTCTTAGCAATGACATTTGAATGACGTTAATTTTTCTCAATCAATTTCGATTCATCAACTGAAATGGATTAATAAAATTTTTTACTTGAATCTCTTTTTCATCCAAAATATTGAAATACAACAATTAAACAGTAAAACATCTACAGAATTTCCTAATTGTCAACTGAAATACATTCGTCCTTTCTAAAACACCATTTTCACTCGCATTCCTTATCCTATTCATATAAATTTTCCTCTCTCAACAAACACTCACATAAACATCATGTCCCACGGGAAATTGGTGCATTGCACTATCGCACGTACATCGTCGTTGTCATTCTCGTTGTCATAGTCATAACGTACCGGACGCCACGCGTGTCTTTTCCCTGCAAACTCATATACATCACAAACTCACGTGTTCCCATGCGCCAACGTTGCATACACACATTTATACATCGTTATTGTATTGTATCCATACAAAGAAGAGGATCCGGGACTTTACGGTGATGACCCCGTGCACGACGTTGGTCCTCTCATCTTTATAGTTTATATATCTATTATATATACATCTCTCTCATCCCCTCTGTCTCATATATTTATTTCTTCGGGTATCCTCTAAGTAATTTACTGTGGGGTCATTACGCGATGGTTTTGTTCCTGTGATTACAGACTAACTGTAATAATGACAATTATGTCATTTGTAGAGAATCCAACCGCCTGCGGCGACCCACGAGACAATTTCTTCGTTACATCCTCATTTTGTCTTTCACTACTATATTATATACATACATATATATATATATGTATATAATCGTGTCTTTTCTCCTCTTTCACTGCATCATCGTCCTCCGTTACCCTTTCATGTCTCTTTCAATCTTTCGTTCATTTATTTTCTCTCTTTTACTTTCTTCTCCCGTTCTTCTTCATTGCTCATATCACTTTGAACTTAAAATTACATTATTAAAATTTGGATGTGTGCGCCTTCCGCTAACGGCCACTTTCACCTTATTATCCATTCGCTAATTTTTGCAATTGTATATATATATATATCAACATGCAAAATGAGAGGAATGAAGAGTATTTTAGTATTTTTCATTAGAATTTTTGTAACTTGGAGAACTTTGCGATGATTATTTATGAATAAAAATGATGAAAGGGAAAAGTTGTAGCGCTAACAAACACTCGACAGGATTTTTATTCATTTGTGACATTGATGTTGTGTATTTTGTCTATCTCTGGTCTATTCGCTGTTGCTCATTTACTTGATTTGTTTTCAATGCAATAATTGTATATATATATATGTGGATGTGTATGTTTGTAAAATCCGTTGGGGTCTTGTATGCATAATCCGTGTGTAATGTTGGCCACATCAAAAGCGCGTGTCCTCTTTGAAGATGTAAATCTCACAGTCGCTGCAACAATTTAACCTTTGCGGTAATAACTGTGCATGTTTATATGTTCGAATAAGGGAGTGAGCTTTTCGACTTACACAAAGACGCCTGGAGGGCATTGGGTGGAAGTAGAATACATGAATGTGTATGTTAATTGTGGAGATATGATGTGTGAGTAGGAGAGAATATGGAGAGCTATTAGCAACAGTACTGACGGATTTTACATTGCGATTTTTAATGTGTAGTCGCCAAACGATGAATTATGATTTGTCAATGTGTGTGGTATGTACGACAAACGAATGATATTCAAAGTGTAATTAGATATATTTGTGGGCTGCATGTGTGGTTGGAGCTTTGATCATGAGCTGGAGTTTATTCATTTGTCTTTTCATGTAATTTTTCGTATGAAAATTTTCAAAAGTTGTTGGATGTACAAGATCTTGTGTTTATATAGTGAAATTGAATATTTTTCATCATACTTGAATGAATGTGTGGTTGACTCTTTAAGTAAATCTACATTTTTTGTGATGACGATGAAATGGTGACCTCCTTTTTTTTTATTTTTTTATTTTTTTATTTTTTTTTCACCATTTTCAAAGAACACGAGATGTTTGATAAAAGGAAAAATATATACGACTGGTTTTACATTTGAGTTCACTGTGACGAGAATTAATGAGATAAAAATTATGATAGCGAAATGTGGTGAGTTGGTGGAATACGTAGCGGTGGTATTTTACGTCGACGGCAGAAACGTAGTCTTTTATTCTTGTGAGAGATTATACAAAGATCAGTTGACGTTGTCTTTATGTGAAAGTGAAACGGGCTGGGTCATTCGTTGTGTTTGGACGTATAAATTTTGTCTTTTGTGTTTTGTTGGTGAGAATGAAGAACATGTTTTGGACAAAGAGTGGTTGGTATAACACGTAGATAATATCATGGATGAATAACTATAGAGACTTCAACAATTATGATGACGATTGCTTTCTTGCATTGATCTTGTCAATGAATCATCCGTTTTTATTGTTCTTTTTATTTATCAGGTTAAAAATGAGATTTAAATTAGGTCCAAATAAGATTCCAATCTTTTTTTAGAAGACAAAAAAGATGAAAAGTTATTGAGAATGGTCGTGAAACATGCGAAGGTCGTGAGATGTTTACCGAAAATGTTAATTCCATGATATTCCCTGTACTATTTCACTTTTATGTAAATTCTTTACATTGATATGACCAGAATTATGTAAAGATTATTTCACTTTAATGGCCCCTCTATTTATTTACTTCTTTTATACAGCAATAAATTATTTTTTATTGAATCATCATTATATGTCCATAGTAATTGACATACACAATCACGATGCCCTCAATTAGTTGACTAGTTCTTCATTATTATTTTCATTCTTATCATTTAATTTATCTTTATTATGACGATAATGAAGGGATAAGTAGTGGTCATGAAATGAAAGTAAAAATGAAAATTAAATAATTAAAAAACGAGAAGGAAGAATGGAAATAGACAGAAAAAAATTTAATTCATTACGATATTATTGATTTCAATTTATTTATTCACTACATTTCTATTGGGGTTCTTGACTTATTTGACAATTGAAAGATCGATTTACGACAATCTAAGCACACACACACACACACACACACACACACACACACACACACACACACACACACACACACATACACATACACATATAGATGTATATATATTTCATGGCATCCGGCTGATGCTGCACCATAAGAAAAATACATATAAACAGTAGTTCTGTCCTGCTCAGTCGATACTCATCAATCAGATGTTGCGAGCGAAGCAAGAGCAAGAAAATTCTTCGTCGGTCGATGTTTTTTTTTTCTTCTTATATTGTTTTCTCCCAAGAGAGAGCACACATGTATTACTCATACTCACCCAGACATATTCTCATCTTCAAGTGAGTACCAAAGATCTTTTGTCTATATGGTGAATGTGAACGATCCAGAAACATCAGGGGTAGTGTGCACCACTGGTGTCCCAAGATTTTAAACTCTTTATCAACGACGTTGTCGTGAACATGAGAACGATGATCTTTTCGTTTCTTTTATGAACGAGATATCCGCGTCTTCGTAGAAATATCTCGGTATGTGTTTTCATTTCTTTTATTTTTACTATTATTATTATTATTATTCTTCTTCATCCTCTATCTCGGATTTATTTTTATTGCTGTCTTACTTCTTCTCTTTGTCATTGACGTGGATTAATTTGAGGATATACATCGTCATTCTTTTCTCCTCGTGAAACTTTTCAACTGCGTGGGATAAGATAAAAGTATCATCATCAATATAGTGGAACTCTCAAGGAATTTCTTCCCATCTCATATAATCCCCGAAAGACTCTTACTCTTACTCATACACACATCACGTTTCAATTGAATCTATATATTAATCGATTCTCATCAATCGTCACAGTAGAAGTTCACACCTCTCGTTTTTATTTTCTTTTTTTTTGTCTCTTTTATTTTCATCATTGAACTCGATCTCTCGCCATGTCTTGTGGTATATCAAATAAAAGAAGTGAAGAGACGTCGTTCATGGAAAGAGAGAAGACGCACTTGGCGCTTCTCCCTGTCAAAGCAAAAATTTCAATCGACCGCACACGAAATCAAGTTTTTTTCAATGCACATCGTGTGTGTGTGTGTATGTATGGTGGTGCTCTCGAGAGACAACGCGAACGTTTCTTGCTGTGTCAGACAAGAATTCTAACGCAGTCATTATCGCTAAAGCCCATGAAGATGAGGTGTTGAAAGGGAATGTCTTGTAAAATTGTTTTCATCAACGTTACAATGTGCGAATAAAAGATTGACGTATGAAAATAATTGTTACTTGTATTGTGTACGTCACTTTATGAATTTTACTCATCGTGAAGGGACATTGAGAAGTGATGGGAATATTCAATTGTTATCCGAGCGTATAATTTTTTTATTCATAAATTATTAGAGGTTGAAGAAAAGAAATTCATTCTATGAGAGTGATTGTGATGTGTTCGGTCAATTGAGTTCTACAGAAATGAATGTTTGTTGAGAATTTTTCAGCATTTTTGTGCCTATCATGAATTGAAGCATTCAGTCATGATTTTTATTCTGATTTGGGTGGAGTCGGTAGACAATATGCGCAAAGACTGAATAGATTTCAAATTTACCACAATTTGTTCATGAGGTTTCCAAAATATTCTTCCTCATCAACGAATAAGAAAAAGTGATTTGAAGAATAATACGTTCAAGGTTTTTGGAAGATATTTATCGACCTTCGCAAGTCTGACCACAAACATTCACAATTGCCATGTTTTTCATCTGTTCAAAGAAATGCTGTCACGTACATTTACTTCATGAGAATCATAAAAGGAGGAAGAAAAAAAAAAAGAGAAAAATAAATTGTAAGAGATAAAAAGAAGATGAATTTTTTTGACCCGAAACAACAGAATGGCTCCTTAATGACAACCTGAATCATTTTGCGCTGTACGATGTATCTCTGGGGAGATATTTTTGTTCTTTTCCCCCCGTTAGTACACGCCGCAAAGACATTTCTTTTAGTATTCATGATATATTCTTCTGCTTGTAGATATACATGAAATAAAATAAAATAAACAATAGTATAAATATACACAGGGATATAAATGAATAATAAACCATGAGAAACACTAGAGAGGAAACTGTATATGGTTGAAGGTGTTTTGGTCGACGCAGTTTGTCCTTTATATATACAATGTCAACGTTCTATATAAACTTTTCCTCAATTTCTCGTTCTCTATATTATCATGACCCTTTCTGCCTCATTGCCAGTCGACTCTCCCAACGCGCGACCCGGCAGGAAACTCATTGCCCACAATTACGCCCCAAATTTATCCTCACGACGGTCCCCCATATAGCTGTATATATAAAAGAGAAAATGAGGTCGTGGAGTAAAGCGAAAAGCGTGCGCACAGACAAGGGGTGAAAATTTCATCCCTGGAGAGTGAGAGCGGAAAGGAATTTATCCACAATACTCACATTCTCGTTTTTTTTTTTTTTTTTTTCGTCGCTTCCCCACTCGGTTTTTCCTGTTTTATTTTTATTTATGTTTTATCGCTATTTATTTGTAGAATGAGGAGAGACAAAAGATACTTTAGTGGAGAGAGAAATGGAAATATATTTTTAATTGTGTTCATGAAATTGTTAATGATCGTGTCAACATGATGAAAATTTCATTTCTGCCTGAGGTTAAACCAGAAGTTGCGTTGGAAAATGGGAAAATTTATCACTGTACAAAAACCAACCTTACAAGTTTGAAATATTTCGTTTCAGTCACTCTCGAGGTCATGTGACTGATATTGAACACAGGTAGACAAACAGAACGATAGACAAACGATCTGATGGACAGACACATTGACATACATGCAAATTGAAATTGTTTCCTTTTTATTTTTCGGACAAAGAAACTTTTGGATGCTGAAGAGATGTCAATGTTACGTAAATTTCAAATTCGGACCATTCAAATATGTTTTTCAGCAGTTTATAAAGAATTGAAATAAATGGAACTTTCGAAACTTTTCACGATGCCGCATAATTTTATACTCTACAGTAAGAAGAATTCTTTTTCGAATAAGTCTTATCATATTTTTGAATAACGTATTCTTCACACATGAATGAAAATTATCATTTCAAATATCTCATTTTAATACTAGTTCGCTTTCATTGTAAAAATAAATTGTAACACTCATTTCTAATTTTTCCTTTTTTAATTTCTTCGTGCCCGTCGTTCTCCTTTTCTCAAAAAACACAAAAAAAAATATATAAAATAATTAACACCATCGAAGTGACTTCATAATAAAATTCCAATTGATATCCAAAATTCTTCTTAATTATTCGCACATATTTCCAAACATACCAATCACATTTTATTCATTATTTATTCCTTCAATTCTTCTCACAACTTTGTATATAATTACGTATGTAAAATCACCTTGTACTATCGATGGTCATGACACTGCAAACGGTGTCTCAACCACATACTTCGAATGCTTAACCAATGATCGAGTAACATACAAATATGGTATCAACACATTGCATGTATTTGTCTGTATAAATACAACACACATGTCTACAACAGTCGTATGTAGTTAAGTTGCGCTGTGTTTTGCGTTCTCTCACGGATTTCCCCTATATATGCCCGTTAGGAATATATGGGTGATTGGGTATACGATCGGTTCGGTCACGGCAGTTGCGTGTAACTATACATACACACATACATATACCGTATAATGTATGTATATGCAGTATTGGCTGTAGGGTAAATTTCAAACCGTGCACGAGCCAACTAGACAGTGGAGCAAGTTCAAGAGAGAGGTTGATAGAAATGATATTGCAACGAGTTGGAGCGACTGAAAGAAACAGGAAAGTAAAGGGAGATATGTTTACGTGCATCGGTGGTACGTGTTGATACCGGTCGGGATCGTTTAGAGGTCGCAAACATTTACACACATCGGGTCATCTACAGCTGGTCCATGTTGGATACCGTTACACTGTCCTGCCTATCGTTTCGCGGATACGTTCCGCATGTTTTTATATCATATGAAAAAATATTAAGATGGGACAATTGTTGATTTTATCCTTTAACTTTAGTATCTATTGGAGGTCTTGTCGATGTTATTCCTCTTCAGGTATATTTAATGTCAATATTTTCGGGACGGACATTTTTTTTTGTCTGAGTTATGACAGAATTCAGTTGTAATTTGATATTTAGTTGTTTCGGATGGAATGATGATAAGCGTTGCGAATTTCCAAAGTATTTTAGCTGTAAGAATTCAAATAATCAACTTGAAACATTTCAATCTGCACTTGAAAAATTTTGCTCATAATATGAATTTTTCTTTTACTTTTCCATTTATACGAATGGAAATTATTTATCTCTCAAATATCATTCGCTCCATTTGAATATTTTTGTTTAATCTAAATAAAAATTGACATTCATATTTGAAATTGCGGTCGGGACAATGTGGAATAAGAATTATACTCGTTTACCAAAGGCTACAAAACATTTTGAATGGATGATGAGTATCTCGTAGTATATATACAATATAAATGCACAGGTAAGAGAAAGAGGAGGAAGTCTTACGGTATATATACTCGTTGGAATCTCTTTTCTCTTGTGCGGCTCTCTCAAGACTCAACGATCACTATATAACCAAAGTGCTTGACCTTTGTCAGGCGAATATATATATGTATGACCCTTCACGTCGACATTGAGTATATTCTCTGTGCACCCCTTCTTTGTTGATAATGTTGATATTCTCTCCACCACAGTATTATCGTTGAACGTCATCGTTTCGTTTGGCGTTCCCTTGTGCGCGTTATCGCACACGCTTGTCAGTACATTTATCAGAAAAAAAAAAAAAATGAAAATAAAAATGTTTTGAGTTCAGATTATTATTTTATTGTTATAAACCTCCTTTAGCAATGCGCAATTTCATTGCGATACCAATGCAATAGTTGAAAAATTCGAATAGAGAAATATTTCGACAATTTTGTTTGACGATTATGTGAAATGAATTCCCTGCCGAAATTGTTTCAACTTTACAATTTTTTTTCTCCAAATATTTCCATAAATTCTTCAGTTCACTTTACTTTCTTTTCTTTTTCAATTATATTAATGACATAATTTTCCAGATTTTCTTTTATCACATAACCCAAACGGTAATGATCATCAGTGTGATTCAACGTGATCGTGACAACTCAAGCTCCTCGAGTTACCATCGTGATTCTTCCGGATGTAACAATCCCTACATCTTCCACACACACATCCAATCATTTACCTATATTTGCATATACTTTTGTGTCTATATATATACAGAGTGTATTCCATTTCGTGTGGTGGCGTGGATGTTGTGGATATTTATCGACGAGGAAACAGAGACGTGGGAATGCCGCAAAAGAAGCTGCGTGGCACGGTCGCACGGTTATACTGTATGTACACCTATGTGTATATAAACGTGCGGTGTATCAAGTGTATATACAGATATACACATGTGTGTATTAACGCACTCGAAATTGCTCTACAGTGAAGGAATGAATAATAGAAGTGAAGAGAACAAAAATGCGGACGTTGTGTCGACATGTTGTATTCGAGATTTTGCGTTACTTTATATTTTATATGAGATAAATATCGGATATCGGATACTTATTTGTTCGTAAATATATCCAACGTTTAATGTATAAAATGAAAATGCAGGTGATGAAACGCGTAAGTTTTTCCGTCGGGTCGTTACTAAATAATTTTGTATAGATATATTTTTCGCAGTTATAAATATAGAGGTTATGTTGGCTTCCCCTTTCGCATTTGTAAGTAGCTGTTTATGCCTGAAGTAATAAAGCGAAGAAAGATATGAGAGGAACGTGATGGTAGTGGATGACACAAGTCGTATTTAGGTACGCCCCTTTATTGTCATTCTGTTATGTATATGTATATTAGTTTATGTATTTATTTATGTGGTGTGTGAGTTTTGTGTGTGTTTGTATGTATTGAAATATTATTTGGCATTGTATGGTAAATAAAAATGAGCCAACCTCTGGTTCGTTTAGTACTTGTGTAATCGCGTGCTTCTGGAATTTTATGCCGTTTTCGGTTCATGCATTGGTTGGCATTCAATTTCATTACTGGCGCCGTCTGTATTATTGAGATGATGAGGGAAAAATTTGCATGGAAGATGGATAGAGATGGATTTGTTGTTTATCTTTTGTGGTTTTGGTTGTTGGGTTATGAAATTTTTGCATGGATGTTTTGGAATTTTTTAGCAGGATTTGATTATTTGCTAGAGACAAATTGGGAAAGTTTATCAGAAATATTTTTAGTTCATAGGATGAGGATAAATTTATACGTGGAAGCTTATTTTATTGTATAGTTAAAATGAATTTTGTATGAAAATTATTTTGCATATTATACTTTGCGTTGACCTCGTCCTTTTTCTTTCACTTCATCAAAGGATTTTTTTTTCTTTTCATGTGTCTCTACAGCTTGATTGTAGCACATTCTTTGGTGCACTCACATTTTTTGCTGTAACATCATATTTAATCTCGTGGGAAGATAAAAATAAATTAAGCAGTTTAAGTTGAAATGTATATGCATATGAAAAAATTCATACAATGTACAATTGCATGTTTCACGTTTAGCTGATACATATAATTGGCCACTTTGAATTTTTCTTGCAACAAACTAAAGATATTTTTACTACACTGCTAATTTATTTGTGCTCGCTTGTTGCACATCTGCTATTGTAACATGAACATTCCATGAACTAAGTGACAATTTTATTATAACACTGTGATATAATTGTTGATATTTCAACTGTTGAAAACATATTGTTACGCACGTACAACCAATCATAGAGGAAAATACAACAGTTATCATATATATAGGAACTTGAATTGTTTAATTTCTACTACTTATATACAAATGTGGATATATATAAATATAAAAGTGTGGTCTCAATTATCGTCATCGCTCATGCGGCTGATGTGCGCGCGCTTGCCGCATGTTTCTCCAATATTTTTTATTTTCTTCTTGTTTCTTGTTCAGCTTTGAGTTTTACGAGAGTTGTAAAGTAATAATAACGGCATTATTCACAGTCTCACGTAGAATTATACTGACGTTGCGGGAAATTCTACTTAACTTTACGCGTAAGAACTGACGGTAGTGAAATAATATATACATAATATACCTGGATGGATGTGCATATTTTTGATTACATATTAAGAAACGTCCCGGATCGTACTGAACAATGAAGCATCGACGTCTTTACATTATCAAATAAGTGAGACACCATTACTCATCCAAATAAAATTCATTTTCTCCATTTTTATTTTCTTTTTCCTCTTCATTCGTTAATATCCAAATATTCAATGACAGAAAAAGCTGCACAACATCCTCTCGACGACTAATTTCATAAAAATGAGAATTCATCCAGGGTATAAAAGGTGGTGTTAATTATTTTTTGTAATTTTCCAACAGTTGATGTTTATCAAGTAAAAAAATACTCAACAGACAAAGCTTTAATAAATCCTTGGACAGTTTAATAGAAACTTTTCAACTTGCGAAATCAATGCACAACGGCGCGTCATATATATAAACATACAAACAGAAAAAAAAAATAATCTGAATCGGAAGAGCATATACGTTTGACCAGTGCCATTGTGATGAATCTCTTGATGGGATTCCATTGACAATGGACCTACACGTCAAACGGTCTATTTCGTGGATGCTTCTATGTATTTTGACTATACATCTGACCGAAACCTCACTGTAGCGTACAACATTCAGATTCTGAACGGGCAAGTCTCCAAAATATATACTGGCCGCTCGTAACAATACGATATTATATAGTGACTCACTAGACGAGAGAAATATATTTATCCCACGGGAAAAATGTTTCCCTCGGGCCACCCACCATTTTTCAAAACCCTTTATCGCACTCTCTTTCATCCTCTTATACTCTCTGCCACGCTTTACTCATAACACACCATCATGCTCCACCTCTGCAGTAGCTCGCACTGCAATCCAAGCATATCTCCCAACGGGGCACAGTCGCGAGCAAGCGCACTTGCTATATATGAACGTAACATTCACGATGGAGAAGAAAACCATGGGGATATAAATTTAAACAGAGAACTCCTGCTGGCTCGTGCCACCATCCCACATGACCACGATGACGCGACGAGCTTTTCATTTATTTTCCACGCTCACGCTAATTAGACAGTTCAGATATGCTGAGTGCTCTCTTTTCATGTCATTCATCGCCCGACATTTCGTTTATATATTCACTTCCATGCTCGAATAGCAGAATATGTAGATATATCTATGTCAACTGACAAAACTTGGTAATTGTTCACTGTATATGTTCTATGTCACCATTTCATTCTCATCCAGCACATTTTCACGAACATTATAACGGACAATTCTTACTTTTTGACAGAATAAAATTGGAATAGTTGGTGAAAAAAGGCTTTTTTCAAATAGCGACGTAGTTATATGAAATGTATGTGGGTGTGTGTTCAACTCGTTCGGTAATGTCAAAGATGGAGTAATGATGACCATGAAAGCATGAAAGAGCCTTAGAAACATACGTATGTGGAAAAATGCTAACGTGCTCTTTTTTTTTTCTAATAACGTTGAATAAAGTAAAAGTTCCACTGACCGTGAAAATAATTGGAATAAAATTCAGTTTGTATTATCCTCCCACAAATTTTCCATCTCTCTTTTCAATCTATTCCTACGAAATTCACTTTTTTCATGAATATATAATTCCCATTGTTATTTTCATTGTTATCAAACATTTCATTGTTCTCGTGTATGACATACACTCACTAACTATTGATGAAATATCATAATGAAATAATTTATTCTCATCAAATACAGAACATTCATTCCACTCACAATTCAAATAATATTCAAGGACTGAGTATATAAAACTATTCTGATACTTCTGTCCATTTACATTAAATAGAAATTTTAATTCAAACGTAACTGCACTTGCATAAATTTAAAATTTCTTTAT